>PYWC01000003.1:3553661-3570294 GCA_003182015.1 Tuber magnatum | reverse complement strand
AGTCATGTGATGGATTTCGCACCTGACCTCGCTTGAGGATCAGGGCAGGGTTAGGGTTGCGGGAAGAGGCCTATATAAAGGCCGGGTTTGCACAGATGGGTTAGCTCTTCATGCAACTATCCACTGTTATTTCCTATCTACTACTTTATGATCTTTACAATATGAAAACCTTTAAGCTCCAATCTCATCCGCTAGACGGATCCGCTTTAGAGTCACGAACCTATCCGCTATATGGGTCGTGTTAACCAAATCAAAGACTGATACTCTCGGCACTGGTGAGAAACCGATTCTTACGTGAGAATACTAAGATAGGGCCTAGAGAGTCGAGGAGCTCCAGGACACAGTGCGGTGCAGTTTGGAAGAACCAACCAAGGTCGTTACCTGTCGCGAGTAACACGAGTAGTGGGAAACCCCAACACCTGCATGAACATAATATTACCTTCTTCCATATGCTTGATGGATGTACTGGTCTCTTTCAACTCGTACATGCATTAGTAAACAAACTCTTCAAGGGACTTATACAGGACCTGACAGATGAACAAACCATCTAGTTGAAGTCACATTCTGAATTCAAAGAGTGGATAGTAGCCGATTGGAGATTAATGACTACAGAATATATTGGTAATACTCTCCAGCAGTTCTATACCAAGAAGAAGGGGATTATATAGCAGGCATTTTGGAAAGTGGATTTACTGCTTCCAATCAATAACCTGTTGGATTGTGCGTTAGATGTAAAAGGCTTTACAAAATTGGCAATTGGTGATTGGAGTAAGGATTTAACATTATGTGATGACAGAGGAGATGTCAGGAATGAGGATAATGATAACTTTAAACTTGTACATACCTGATTAGGCTATAAGTTTATGGTTTTCTGAATTTGAGAGTATCACTTAATCTTGGGACATTTAGAAGGTCTAAATTGACTGTTATTACTGGTAACTGTGTTTCCGGGTATTACACCAATACTCCTAACTAGTGAGCCAAGCCCTAATCCCCAGTGGTAGATCTGATGAGTAAATACTGTACTCATATCTGGCATGAAGTATCTCAAAATAAGAGCTCCTTCTTTTGCTGTTAGAGTAGCTATGTAATACAAGCTGTGTTTTCAGATACTTACTGCTGGATATAAATACAGTCTCTAGTCAAAAAAAATCAGGAAATGTGGAAAGGTCTTCCAGGGTTTTGAGTAGAGTATTCAGTGGGCTTGTATTACGATTTCCCACTACTTATTGTATCAAGCCAGGTAATGACCTTCTTCTTCCAAACTGCACTTTGTTGTATCTAAGAGCTTCTTGAGTCTCTTGGCCCTATCTTAGTACTTTCACTTAAGAATCAGTTTCGTACCAGGGCTGTGAGTTTTGATTTTTATATTGTTAAGTAACTCTGACTGGTGGATAGGTTCTTGACTCTATATTGTGCCTAAGTCATGGAGAGGTTTGGAGTGTAAAGGCTTTAGTATAATAAAGAGTATAAAGTTGTAAATAGAAAATAACAGTAGATGGTTGCATGAAGAACTAACCCGTCTGTGAAAACTTGGCCTTTATATAGGCCTCTTTCTGTAACCCTAACCCTACCCTGATCCTCAACCAAGGTCAGGTGCGACATGAACCGTAACACCTTATGACTCACTCAAGTTATGTGTGCAAAACATAAAACAATTCTATGACCTGCAAACGAGGTCATGTGCGAAACATAAATCAAATGCAAATATAGATCAAAACATAAAACAACTACATATCCTACTAATAAGGTCATGTGTGAAATATAAACGAGTCTGCCTTGCCCGTAAGCCTTGCAGCCAGGATAGACTCTTCCTATGACATCAATCATATGTCATATACAAAATATCAATTTAAACATAAAAGAGCCCCATGACCTGCTAAAGAGATCATGTGCATAAAAACATAACTTAGTTCCCATAATCTCTGAATGAGGTCATGTGTGAAACCTGTTCCTTGCTTCCATTACCTGGCTAGTGCTTATCTAACCAGATCATGACAGCTTGAGCCAATTAAGTAATCCTGTTTCTGACTTTTTATTTCAACATTTCCTAACCTTTTTGACCACAGGCTGTATAGCTGGGTACAGGAACTTTAGTAGCATCATATAACTTACCATATTATGATCCTAGACGCTCTAGGGAAAGACATATCTGCCTAAGCAATCTCCAGACCTGAAACTGACCGCCCCCTCCCTGCTATGGTACTAAATAATCATCGACATATCTTCAGAATTATGCTGGTACTTCTAACAATTCCTACTGGTCAGCGCTTGTCCCATACAGTTAACAATACTTTAGTCTCAAAGGTTTGAGACTAGACTTCCTCTCCCATGTCAGATAGCTAAGTACCCAAGGCTCCTATCTGACGACTCATTCATGAGAGTATGTGCACCATATAGTGGCTCTGGCAAAAGTAAAGTAGTAAAGTTATAGGTAAGAAGATACAAAGATGATAGCATAAAAAGCTCTTCCTCCTGGGTCTTAGTAACGACTTTTATATTCACTCTTTACGCCAACCCTAATCCTACGACTTATACCCTTGAGTCGCCTGTCATAGTCATGTGTGCTAAGTGTATCACATAAGTTAGACCCATTACTCGCTATCTCAGTCATGTGTGAAAGTCATTACATCATGCTACTCGGAACTGCAAGTCCTTTGAGCATATCAACCAATAATACCCTATCAACAACTCACCATAGTGAGTTGTGCGAGACCCATAACCCCAATTGCAAGTCATTGTATGAGAGCCTAACTAGTCTGTCTTGCTGGCAAGCCTTACCAATTAGCTTTACTGGTCTGTCTTGCTCAGTTCTCTAACATTCTGTTTTGAGTCTTCCATCATGTAAGAAACCTTCCACCCCTATTACCATTTTTGATATTAGCTCTCCTCTCTCTTGAGTCTGAGTCCCATCACCCTATACCCATTACATTAAGGCTCTCTGTATGGTCTTTGCTTCCCTTCTCAACAACTCCTAGTGCATTAGTTCATGCTACGAATTTTCCCTCAGCTCCTGGAGAGCAGTATTTGTGAATTCAATTATTCTCTGCTATATTCCAATCACTTTTTCTCGGGCATCGATGGTTGTTCCTTAGTTGGTGATAATCACATAGGTCTTACCCAATATTTTCTGCAGGCTGTCAACCTGTTAGTATAGGCTATCCAGGTATGAGAACGTTTCTGCATTTTTCTCACTCTCTTCCCCCTCCAGCCATGTCCTTACCGCTACTATGTTTATTCTTATTCCTTTGTAGCCCCTCTTCAGAGGCTTTTTGCTTCTATCTTTTCAGGGTTGATACCCTCCCTCTGTCTTCCCTATCTTATATATCTTGTACCCACCGCAGTGTTATGGTTTCCCACTACTCATACTACTCGTGACACGTAACAACCTTTGTCGTACTTTCCGAACTGCGCTGCACTGTGTCCAAGAGCTCCATGAGTCCCTTGGCCTATCTTAGGATTCACACGTAAGTATTGGTCCCTCACCAGCGCCAAGAGTTTCGGTCTTGTATTCTCTTAGCTTGGTCCATGCAGCAGATAGGTTCTTGACTCTATTGGGGTCCTACTAGTGGATAGGTTTTGGAGCGTAAAGATGTTTGTATGGTTAAGAGCATAAAGTAGTAGATAGGAAATAATAGTAGATGGTTGCGTGCAGAGCTAACTTATCTGTGAAAACCCAGTCTTTATATAGGCCTCTTCCTGCAACCCTAACCCAGCCCTAATCCTCAAGTGAGGTCAGGTACAAAATCTATTACCTGACTCAAACGAGTCATATGTGCAAACGTAAAACATCACATGACGTCTATACAACGTCATGTGCCAAAACATAAATCAAGCACAATATAAATCCAATGCATTAACAAGCCACATGACCAACAAACGAGGTCATGCGCAAAACATAAACGAGCGTGCCTTGCTGGCAAGCCTTACTGGCCAGTCTAGACTCTTTCCATGACGTCAACTGTATGTAATATGTGAAATGCAATCAAATATAAATGGGCCCCATAACCTGCTACCGAGGCCAGGTGCGCAACACATTCCTTGCTGCAGTCACTTCGCTAGTGCTCCTCTAGCCAAATCGTGACATTAGCTCCCCTCTCTCATAACCTCAGTCCAGGAGGATGCATCCATCTTCTCCTCCTTCTTCTTTTCTCGATCGATGCCATGTACTCACGGGTGTGCAGCTCATGGTGTTTCGCATTGCGGTATTCTTCGAGAAGCCAGTCATCTACCCCCCTTCTGATCCACATTTCCTAGTCCTGCCTTTCTTCTTGTTCCGGTACCATCCGCTTTACTTTGGGTAGTCCATCGACCGTTCATCAGAGTCGATTGTCCATTTCTTGCAGCTTATTTATCATGTCCTTTTGCGGCATTATTGTTTCATCTTCTCTGCAGATGGTTCCTTTCAGGATGTCCTTAGAGGCAAAAGACACTTGGTGCCCCCCCTTCTTGCTTGGCTCCATCCTCGGAGCCTGTCCTTGTGCCTTTTCCACTTCTCTTCTGTGGTATAGGTAGAACCTGCGCATGCAGTTCTGCCAATTGATTCTGCAGTGTCTCGGCCCTGTCGGGGCTGCTGAAGTTTCTCCTACCCAGGTTTGCTGCTGCCAGGAGTTTGCCCACTCCTGGTCTGTGTCCGAGTCTCTTGTTTTGATAGCCTCTGTTGGCCACCACCGTTGTCCTTCCTTTGTGTCCTGGTGCACCGTGCACTCGTTGTTGGTGCATACCATCTATGTCTTTTTTGTGTGTTCCTTCTTCTGCGTTTCCCGTTCTGCTGCTTCTTTCTTTTCTGGCAGCCCGGTTCCTTCGAATTCCGCCTGGTTCTCAACTGCCCTCCAATTGCATTCTTCCACCTCGGTTAGGACGGTCAGTTGTTGACTTGCCTGAGTAGCATTGGTGGGAGAGGAGGACGACATCCTTAGCTTTTGTAAGGTTTGTGGCTGGATACCACTCTTGATCATGTTCAGGTGAGTAACCGGCCCACTTGGCGCGGTATTGGAGTCTACCGTAGTGCAAGTGGGAGTCAATTATTTCTTGGAGTTCGTATTCGTCTTCCTCATCTATGTGAATAGTTAGAGGGGGAAGTTTTTTCTGTGATGGAAAAGAGTTTTCTTGGTAGGGTTCAAGGAGGCTAGTGTGGAATGTTGGATGAGTCTATCTCGTCGAGGCGGGGAGGGCGAGTTTATATGCTCGCAATCTAAACGTTTCGATTACCTTGAATGGTCCAAGTTTCTTGCAGTCCAGCTTCCTCGATGGTCTCGTGGTCTGTATATTGCGTGGTATTAACCACGCCTTGTCCCCAACCGTAAGGTTTGGGCCTGGTGTCTGATGCTTTTTGCTCTTTTCCTTTTAACCTATTTGTGCTACAGTCATTTCGTCTCTTAAGATGTTGTGTATCCTTCTCACATCGTTGGCTTGTGTTATCTTTCCTGGCACTTGATATTGCGCTGGATCAAGCGTGGGGTCGTATCCATAATTCGCAAAGAAGATGGTGGTTTTTATTGTTTCTTGTCACCTGTTGTTTTATGCGAATTCTGCCGTGTATAGGAATTCCATGCAATCATTCTGCTGGTAGTTGACGTAGGCTCGCAGATATTGTTCCAAGATCGTGTTTCATTTTTGGGTCTGGCCATCTGTTTGTAGATGGAAGGCCATGCTTAAGTGTTGGCCAACACTTAATTGTCACGTGATTTTTTTCCATATTTCCAACATGAAGAGTGGTCCTTTGTCAGATGTAATATCCTGCAGTAGGCCACGGAGTCTAAAGACCAGGTCTTTAAACAGATTGAAGAATTGTGGTGTTGTCATATCCATTCTTCATGGTATTAAGTACGCCATTTTCGTAAGTCGCTAGATAATAACCCATATGGCATCGTAACTGTTGGATTTGGGTAGTCCGGTGAGAAAGTCCATAGCAATGGATTGCCATAGTCTTCCAGCGGTTTCGAGCGGTTTGAGTAGCCCGTAGGGTTCTGGTTTAACCGTCTTCATTCATTGACATGTGTTGCAATTCTTTATATATCTTTTAATATCATCGCGCATCGATGGCCAGTAGTAAGATCTTTGTATCAATGCTGAAGTTTTTGCCATTCCACCACGTGCTACAGGTGGAATGTCATGATTTCTTCTTATCGTTTCTGTTTGCAAGGCTTCTTCATCCAGGAGCCTTATCCTGTCATCATACTATAGGTATCCATCTTCTTCCTGGCCTAGCCTGAGGACTATGCTTTTCATTTGTTTTAGGCCTTCCTTCAAGGTCTTCTTTATCTGGTTGCTTTTCCGGTCGCTGGCCGTACTTCTCTTTATCGATTTCTCGTATCCTTCAATGTTGCTGGTGGCTGTGGTTATTCCATTCAGAGATTCGTACTCGCTGTCTTCATCTTCTTCTTTTGTGAAATACTTTTCCATGGGGAGTAGTATTCTTTGTTGTTGCGACCGTGTTTCTTCTTTGTCTGGGAAGTCCTCCATCCGTCGGGTCAATGCATCTGGATTTCCTCCTTCTTTGCCTGGTTGGTATTTGATTTGGAGATGGTATTGGCTTAGTGTTTCGCTCCATCTGATCTGTCATCTATTCAGTTCCCATGTGGTAGCAAATGCTAGTAGGTTCTTGTGGTCTGTAATGACACACATCACAGGTGGACTTCCTAGCGTGTATATCCTTCAGTTTCTAATTGACTGTACAATGGCTAGCACTTCCTTGTCGTGAATGTCATAGTTTTGTTCTGCCTTCACAATTGTTTTTGATTGAACTGCGACTAGCCTTCATAATCTGTCCTCTCCCTACCGGAAGAGGATAACGTAGCATACGTAGTTGGATGCATTTGTCTCGATTATAATGGGTAGTATGTGGTCGAAATGCCGGAATATCAGTGTCGTAGCAAGTCGTTTTCTCATATCATCAAACGGTTGTTGTTGTTTTTCTTTTATTCCCATTTGGTCCCTTTTCTTGTCATATGGTGGTGGGGTTTAGCCATTCTGCTAAATCCTTCGATGAATCTTCAGTAGAAGTTGCAAAGGTCAATGAAGCTTTGCACTCCCTTCATACTCTTGGGGGCTTTGCAGTCATCAATAGTTGCTGTTTTGACTGGATCGGCTCTTACCTCTTCCGGATTGATGATAAACCCTAGATATTCCACTTCGTCTATATGGAAGTTGCATTTCAACGCCTTTAGCTTGACCTTGGCTTCTCTTAATACCTGTAGGACATTGGGTATCTCTTGGTGGTGTTGCTCCATGTTGTCTGAATAGATGAGGATATCATCTAGATAGATGATACAACATATGTCCAGGTAGTTGCCCAACTTGGAGTTGATCGACTGTTGGAATATGGCTGGTGCGTTGGATAATCTGAAGGGCGCAACTAAATGTTCGAATAGTTTGTATCTTGTTCTAACAGCGGTCTTCCACTTGTCTCCTTTGGCTATCCTTATGTTGTGATATGCGTCCTTGATTTCCAACTTCATATAGTGTTTGGCCTGTCCTAGCTAGTCCAATGCTTCATTGATCATGCAACGACCCAACGTACATGAGCTATGGCAGACGGAACCTATACCCATACAGGTAGCCAGGAGGCGAACTGGTAGGAACCGGCAGGCAAGTGAGTACTTGACCTACGGAGACCCGATGGCCCGGGCTCCGAGATGAGCAGACTTAGTGGACACAAGTATTTAGGTACATGGCTACGCCCAAGGTTGGTGTCAGCGTACTTAGGGACCTATGAAGGGCCAATACACAGCTAGGCTGGGTAACTAGAGAAAGGCCGAGTGTGTCTATCCCCGGAAGAGGGATAGATAGGGTAACAGGAGAAAATCCACTTGTCCACCGGACAAGATTACCCTACCCACAGAACAGGGTTACCCTGCCTTGAGGCTTGGATTACCCTGTTCAAGGACCTGAGTTACCCTACCTGCCAATACGAAGTCCCTCGGGGAGTTTGGGAAAAATGACTGGAATGTTTGTCACACGAAGCCATGCATAATACTGGAATCTGGGGTTCCGGGAGATGCTATTGGGCGAGCTACGCAGCTACGGAGAAGCTGTAAATTGAAGACATTATTCCTATCATGCCCCTCCGGCCCCGCCTTGAGGCCCGGACGTCATGGGCAAACGGTTGTGTAGTTGTGTGCAGTCTAGCAAAGGAGGATCTTTGGAGACCCGCTTGCAACACCGTATACGTTGCTGCCGTCCGGTCGACCGTAAGCTGTTCGCAGGATATATAAGGGGGCATAGGGTGGAAGGTGGAGTACCTCCTCCAAGTTGTTCGGAGTAAAACGGACCAAAACTGACGGAGTTAACGGGAGTTAACCGTGGGGGTCCCGAAGGTAGTCCCGGGTGGTGCCGGGACGACTGGGAACGTTTTGCACCTACCACGCCCAAGGATGTCCCCAACGCCATAGGCTCTGAGAGGGAAGTGCAGAGACACTAAAAGCATGATTCCTACCGCAGGTAAGGTGTATCCGAGGTAGTGGTCGTGGGTAGCGCCCATTGGATCACTCCTGGACCACCGTACCCTGCGGAAGACACCGGAAGCCCGAGACTCGTAAATAGTAGATAGATAAACCGCTCACGGTAGCTTCCGGCGTCAAGAAGAAATCAACGCGCATGGGAAGGGTGTCATAGATAGTCTAGTTCAGCAAGGGGTCTTGACAGTTAGCCACTGGCAAGTCCCCGATGCGCAGAGGTTTTCACTCCGGCGGGCAGAATGGAAATGCGCCGCAGAAACGATATGCACATATGGTGAACGCCGACTAGAGCGGGTCGACACATACATGCCCCAAAGGGGTGTCAGGAGACGTGTCGGACCGCCCTTAGCGGAGAAGGGTGTGCTCGAACAGTTGGAGTAAACTGATGGGGGAGTTTCTGGCATAAGATAAAACTACCTGAAAGTCTATGCGAGAACTCTCCTACTCCAACAATCAATCCTCTCGAGACCTTAATTGAGTGAAGCGTCAGGCTTAACGATATTAAGTTTTACCGTCTACTTTACTCTTACATTTGTGTGAACTTTTGGCGATAAGTTTGAAGTTGTTTGGTGCGGTCGCAACCTTGGGATCCATCTTCCTAGGGGTGCCCCCGTTACAGTATATCGTTAAGCGAGCTCCTCGCTTAACTCCTCTCCTGATTAATTGTTTTTCGACCTTCGGCACTGACCTTGCGTGAATACTGGTAACCTTGTCTCGAACAAGTAGCCCAGGGTGGAAAGCGCAATGGCTAGTATCGAACGTCGACCCAGAATGGAATCCAACTCGGATTCAGACCTTGACCTTGACGAGAACTCCGCCAACACATTTCGTGCTTCGGTGTTCGCGGACGTCCGCGGTATTGAATGGGACGGTCACCAATTGCTCCTGGAGGCCGCCCCTATTCAACTACCTGATGAATGTGTTGATCTTATGATTACAGACCCTCGCGCTGCGGCGCTTTCGTTCTTCCAAGACGCCGCCCTCGTCCACAACATGCTCCCTCCTCCACCGCAAGGAGTACCCTTTAGCGAGTTCTCCCGCGAGTTCGTCGAACCTTACATCGTCCGGGAGGTATCCAAGTCGATTGAGGATGCGAAGCGGGAACTGAAGAACTGGAATGCCCAGCAGCAGCAGGTGTTCCGTAAACAGATTACTACGGCAGCGGTGGAATGGATGAAGGTACAGCAGGAGGCATACCTGCGAATGTTAAGAGACCAGAAGGCATTGAAGGATCGTATGGCAGCGCTGGAAAGGGCCTTCGCGGGAGGTTATAGTATTGATGCTGAGAATGACGTACTGATGATAGAGGCGGCGCCCCCACTCCCACTTGTCCACACGAAGCTGGAGAACTTCGGGATGGAACTGGCTATGAGAGCCCGGGATGAACAGTGGAGGGCGTACCTAAGCCCCGTGGGCATACGGATGTTGGAAAGCCTCAAGGGGGAAGGATACAGTTATACCTCGTCCTTCACAAGAGCATCAACAGGCTCGCTGTCTGTCCCCTCCTCGATCGCCCGCAGTCGTTCAGGAAGTCCGGCGATTGGACCAACCGATGGGCGTCGGGTTAAGAAAAGGACGTCCAAGCCAAAGGGTATCACAGCACCCGATACACCTGACCCTACTCCTCGGCCGACCCCTGCTCCCATTAACCCCCCTGCAACACCGTCGGTTGCAACTCCCGTACCTCCTATTGCGGCCCCAAGACCCACACCTTTACCAGTTTCATTGCCCCCTCCTGATACCTTCCCTGTCGCAGCTTTCCCGCCAACAGTATCGGCTACCCCAGGGTACCGACCGCTGCGTGCGGCTTCACCTGGATTCTTTGAACAGGTCAGGCGCCAGGAAGAGCGAGCACCCATGGCTCCATCACGAGGGACTCCGATCCCCGGACCTGGGACACCCGCTCGTTCCGTTCCTTGGGCACCCGTGATTCCCTCTGCCCCCTCAAAACCAACTCTTCCCTCCATCCTCCCCACGATCACTAGTGGTGAGTCGGACAGCCAAGACGAGTACTGTCTGTCGGGCTGCAAATCGGAAGAAACCCGTATGGGGTGGATTCATTACCACACGTACGGGTGCAGGAAGGGACCACGGACCCCGGTAAGGCACCGAAGAAGACAGAAGGAGGGAGACGGACGACCAACATGTGGGTACTGTGGGTCATGGAGACACGCGGGGCCCCCAATGCAACCTTTGAGTTGTCCAGAGCTTCAGTCGTTTCTGGCGACAACTCAGGCGGCTCCGAACCCAACTCCTGAGAGGGGGCAACGACCTGTTCCACCACCGGCATCAGTACCATCAGGGGCTAACCCCCCCGAGGATGGGAATCAGGATGGCCAGGAGGAAAGGTTTGATGGGTATGATAGACCCCGCGAGACCCCAGGTGGAAATACCGGGGGTAGTGGAGGTGGAAATGGACCACCTGTCGGTGGTACTACGGGAGCAGGTGGAGATCCTGGGGACTCTGACCATGATAGCTCGGATGATGATGATGCCGATTCTCTCCCCGACTTGACCCCTTTTCTCGGCGCTCGCAAGGATGACTGGAGCGACGAGAAGAAACGACGGTGGGACCGCCGTGCTAAGAAGCTGTCAAGGGAACTACGGAGCAGGGCGGCTGCACGACCATCATCTAGACAGCGGCAGAAGAAGCCGGAAAAGCTGAGCGGCATTCCGGCGTTTAAGGGAAAGGTCACCGAACTCGCCAGCTTCCTGACGCTGGTAGAGGTTAAGTTCGAGTACTTTGCTGGGTGCAGGTTGACCGATATGGACAAGGTAAACCTGGTGATCCCCCTTCTAGAAGATACTGCCCGAACATGGTATCTTGGGCTGCACTCCCACATCAATAAGGAGGCAGCCAAGCGTACCGGAGTTCCAGTTAATAACAGTAACCCGTTAAGAACGTGGAAAGGATTCCGGGAACGGCTTGAACGGAGTTTCGGCGGTGACCAAGCGGAACGAGACCGATCCCTCCTTGAGTGGCGAGACCTAGTGATGAAGCCACATCACATCGATGAGTACCTGGACAAGATAATTGACTATATGTATAAGCTTAGCTATACAGACCCTGTGCAGGTACGAGATAAGGTACGGTCGGGCATTACTCAAGAAGTGAGGAACGCGTGGGCACTGAAGGAGCCCCATCCTACCGACTTGAACGACTACCTTGATCTTCTTCGGAAGGTTGGACACACACTGGAAGACAACACCCGGTTCAGCAACCGAGTTATCCACCCTGTCCAACGGTCTCAACCAACGGACAAGAAGGAGGATAGGTCCTCAACTTCCGGAAGGTTTAAAAAGAAGGATAAAGGTTCGGGCAGACAGAACCAGCGGTCTGCCAAACCTACTAATTTCAATGCGGGGAAACAGGCAAAGCCGGGGACTTCTGAGTATGCCCTGGCGCATAAGGAAATCCCGTCGACTTTGACCGAACGTCGGAGAAAGCACAACCAGTGCACCAAGTGTGGACAAACGGGTCACTTTTGGAGAAAGTGCACCGCGACGTCCCCAGTCGTTAGTTCGTCCAAACAGGCTCGTGGGTTGAAACGGTCAGCCCCGGTAAGCGAGCCCTCAGGTACGGACAAGCGACTAAAGCGCATCGAAGCGCCACCTCCGGCTACCTCGTCAAAGATACTTGAAGTCCGACAGGCATCACCTCAGATTATGGAGGTTGATACTGACGGCTCAGAATAGGTAAGACCCCATTCTGCGAAAGGTATAACCTTAATAACCTGTATCCATAGACCCCTGCGGGATGGATGAAAAGGAGCCCCGGAAGTGGCTTCTGGGATGGGTAAGTACCCCTCTACTGCATGAACGACCCTGATGCTGACTACACCCAGGTGGTGTGGGCAGATAGATGTTGAAGGCCGTATGCGGTGGACAGGGTGATCTCTCCTTTGTGGGTTTTCAGGTTATTTCCTTTGTTCTAGTTATTTGTATTTCTTTCAGGATTTCTTTACTGGGACGGACAAGTCATAGGACATTATTTTCGGTTGAGGCTGGGAGAGATCTCGCTCGCGGAGACGCTCGACATTGGGGAAGCAAGGTTGCTTCACTTGGAACCGGTCCAACAGCGGACTTCTACCCACCTCGGGAAAATTTGTTATGTACAAGCGGGATTAGTTCAGGCTGGACTTGATTGAATAAATGATGCTATGATCAAGTTTACCTGAGGAGGGTTTAGTACCCGAAATCATGCTGGCGTGATAGTAAACACCCTAGCTATTGATAAAACGAATCCCAATCCCTTAACGTTTACCGACCCGTTGTGGCCGCTCTTGTGTCGAAAGGCAAGAGATCAGAATTAGTAAGCCAAGATGACTAAGTCCCTAAGACAAGTGAAGAGGCAGAAGCGTGATAACTTGCCTCGCCATACCAAGTCTATCCACCTGAGGGTAAGGCTAGACTGGAAGATTGGAGCTAGACAGGTAAGCGCTGAGGCGCTCCTGCTACTCGACAGTGGAGCTACTGGGCCAGTGCTTAGTAGCCGATGGGTTAAACAAACGCAGGCACCATGTGTCCGACGAAAGGTACATGTGCCGATAAGCGACGCAAGCGGTAATCACATTCCGGGGTCAGGTCTGCACTATACCAAATCATTGGACATGAGAATAGGCGACCACCATAACGAAATGCGGTTTGAAGTCGCGGACATGCCCGACACCAAGGTGGACGGGTACCTACCTATGTCTTGGTTGAAAGACCATAATCCCGACATAGATTGGAAAACAGGATCACTAACCTGGCGCTCAGATTTCTGCAAGGCTAATTGCCTGGCAGAGCAGGGGCGGTTAGTGTTCATGACCGATGAAGAGTTGCTAGCTGAAGACCCTAGTAATGTGTACCTGTTGGGAATTGTACAATTCTCCGATGAGGAAGGTGCTGACATTACTGTCAAGCTACTCCCTGAGTATAAGGACTACGGGGACATCTTCAGTCAAGAACGGATTGAGGCCTTGCCGGAGCACTCAAAGTATGACCACACGATCGAGTTGCTACCCGGGACTCAACCTCCGTTTGGGCCTATCTATCCGTTATCGGAAAAGGAGCTTAAGGCACTCCGGGAATATCTCAATGACATGCTGCGAACGGGGAAGCTACGGCGATCCAGTTCCTCAGCAGCAGCCCCTATCCTCTTTGTGCCAAAACCAGATGGTACATTAAGACTGGTAATAGATTACCGAGGGCTGAACAAAATCACGGTGAAGAGCAAGTACCCTCTACCGCTGATGAATGAACTGCGAGATAGGTTAGGAAAAGCCGTTGTGTTCACTAAGTTGGACTTGAAAAACGGCTACTATCTTCTGAGGATGGCAGAAGGTGAGGAATGGAAGACGGCCTTCCGGTGCAGATATGGACTGTATGAATACACGGTCATGCCGTTTGGGTTATGTAATGCCCCGGCAACTTTCCAGAGCATGATAAATGAGGTCTTTCGAGATCTCATGGATGAAGGAGTCATCGCGTATATGGATGACATCCTGATCTACTCCGAAACTATGGAAGAGCACGTCGCGATGGTAAGGCGTGTGATGGAGAAATTGCGGAAAGCTAGACTATGTGTAAGTATGAAGAAGTCCAGTTTCCACCAACGGGAGGTTGAATTCCTCGGATATAGGATCTCCGATATGGGGATCTCTATGTTGTCGGAAAAGGTGCAGACAATCAAAGACTGGGCACCTCCGACATGCGTCGTCAACGTTCAAAGCTTTATGGGCTTTGCCAACTTCTATCGTCGGTTCATAGAAGGGTTCAGCAAGATAGCGAAACCCCTCACGGACTTGACAAAGAAGGATGTCCGATGGGAATGGACACCTGCATGTGAGCAGGCCTTCAATCATTTAAAGGAAGCGTTCACGTCCAAACCTATCCTAGCACATTTTGACCCTGAACGGCCAACACGGCTAGAAACCGACGCTAGTGACTTTGCATTAGGAGCCGTTCTCTCCCAGTTATGTGAGGATGAGAGATGGCATCCGGTGGCCTACCATAGTAGGAAGTTTCACCCAGCAGAGATCAATTATGATGTCCATGATAAGGAAATGACTGCCATCGTGGCGGCATTCAAGGAATGGGATCATCTGCTGCGCTCAGTAACGGACCAATTGGTGATCTATACGGATCATAAGAACTTGGAGTACTTTAATAGTACCAAGGTCCTTAACCGAAGGCAGCACCGCTGGGCTGAATTCCTGCAACCGTTTAACTTCAAGGTGGTTTACCGAGAAGGACGGTTGAATGAGAAGGCGGATGCTTTGTCGCGGCGTAGGGACTACCGCCCTGAAGGGGGGAGTGATTTTCCGCCACAGTCGTTTTTTCGCCCCGGACAGTGGGTTGGGAGCCAGGAACGGGACATCTTGCGACCACAGGTGTTGCAAGTGTGCCAGGGATTTCGGCTCAAGTCTTCCTTTTTGGATCAGTTGCGGGTAGCGATAGCCGAAGACCAGGAGTACTTAAGGATCCTGAAGGCAACAGCTGCAGGTGACAAAGAGGTCGACCGACATTTCACGACGGAAAAGGGCTTACTCCTGTACAAGAACAGGTGGTATGTTCCCAAGGGTCAGAATCTGAAGCAGACAATCATGAAGGCAGAACATGACTCCCGAATCGCGGGACACTTCGGGACTTACAAGACCATTGGCAGGGTTAGGGCTAACTTCTATTGGCCTAAGATGGATGAGCACATCACTGACTACGTGCGAACATGTGATGCGTGCCAAAGAAATAAATCCATCAGGCACAAGAAGTTGGGGCTGCTGGAACCTATTGATGTTCCTATGAGGCCATGGATGGCGATTTCAATGGAGTTCATTGTAGCGCTGCCAGAGTCCGAAGGGTATACTAAGATCTGCGTCATAGTGGACCGATTCTCGAAAATGGCCCATTTCATACCCCTGACCACTGAGGTACCTATCAAGGAGCTTGCCTTGATATTCCTGAAGGAAGTCTGGCGCCTTCATGGACTCCCCAAGACAATCATCTCCAACCGAGATAACCAATTCACATCCCAGTTCTAGATGAGTCTAATGCACTTGTTGCAAGTGAAACTAAACGTTTCGACCCTATTCCACCCTGAGACGGATGGGCAGACCGAGAGGGTTAATCAAGCACTAGAGCAGTACTTGCGTAGTTACTGTTCCTACCAACAAGATGACTGGGTTTCGCTGTTACCCCTTGCGTAGTATGCGTACAATACCTCTACATCAGATTCCACCAGGTTGTCACCTTTTGAGATCAACTATGTGTTTAACCCAGGGACAAACCGGTCTGGTATCATGTCTGGTAACCAGGGAATACACCCTAGTGGTAAGCTCTTGGTTAAGGAATGGGAAGGAACCTGGGCAGAGATTCGAGAAACAATCCACCGGGCACAGGCAAGGCAATGGAAATGGCATGACCAGAAAAGGTTGCCGTCACCCGACTATGTCACCCTGGAGGATGTGGCTGCTGGGCGGGTAAAGAAAGCAGACCGCGTGATGTTGAATCGAAAAAACATCCGCACGAAGTGTCCGATGGAGAAGCTAGACCACCGGATGTTTGGGCCTTTCGTGGTCAAACCTCGGGTGGGTAACCGAGCTTATGAACTCCAATTGCCCACCAGATGGAGCATCCACCCGGTTTTCAATGTCACGTTGCTCGAACCCTATCGTGAAGATCCGGAAGCAGGTTGGGTAAAGGAACCCCCTACCACGGAACTTATAGACAACGAGCCCAGTTAGGTTATCGAAGCTGTTGTGGACAGCCGCTGGTACGGAGGAGCGCAGGCGAAGTTTCCGTCGTGCTTCGTCAGGTACCTGGTTTCATGGGAAGGCTATGGGGATGAGGAAAATTCATGGGAGCCCTATGAGATGCGTGAGGGGACAGGCTTACAGGCTATTCTGGATTTTCACCAAAGATATCCATCCAAGCCCAGGGACCATAGGGTCTTGGGGGAATCGAGTTGTGGAAATAAGGGACGACGATAACGGTGCGGGACGGACCGTAGAGAAGAGGGGAGTGATGTAATGACCCAACACACATGAGCTATGGCAGACGGAACCCATACCCATACAGGTAGCCAGGAGGCGAACTGGTAGGAACCGGCAGGCAAGTAAGTACTTGACCTACAGAGACACGATGGCCCGGGCTCCGAGCAGGAACAGAAGTGGCTGGTCAGGTACCTAGGTACC
>PYWC01000003.1:3470734-3553046 GCA_003182015.1 Tuber magnatum | reverse complement strand
CATGATTCCTACCGCAGGTAAGGTGTATCCGAGGTAGTGGTCGTGGGTAGCGCCCATTGGATCACTCCTGGACCACCGTACCGTGCGGAAGACACCGGAAGCCCGAGACTCGTAAATAGTAGATAGATAAACCGCTCACGGTAGCTTCTGAGGTCAAGTAGAGATCCATTCATAGGGGAAAGGTGTCATAGATAGTCTAGTTCAGGGGGCGTATTGACTGTTAGCCACTGGCAAGATGCCGATGCGCAAAGGTTTTCACTCCAGCGGACAAAAGGGAAATGCACCGCAGAAACGATAACCGCATAAGGTGAACGCCGACTAGAGTGTGTCAACACATACATGCCCGAAGGGGGTGTCAGGAGACGCGTCGGACCGCCCTTAGCGGAGAAGGGTGTGCTCGAACGGTTGGAGTAAACTGATGGGGGAGTTTCTGGCATAAGATAAAACTACCTGAAAGTCTATGCCAGAACTCTCCTACTCCAACAATCATTCCTCTCGAGACCTTAATTGAGTGAAGCGTCAGGCTTAACGATATTAAGTTTTACCATCTACTTTACTCTTACATCTGTGTGAACTTTTGGCGATAAGTTTGAAGTTGTTTGGTACGGTCGCAACCTTGGGATCCATCTTCCTAGGGGTGCCCCCCTTACAGACCAATAGTAGAGGGTATCTACCCTTCTGGGTTACCACGTTCAGTTCCTGGAAATCCATGCAAAGTCTCAGTTTCCCGTCTATCCTCTTGATGAGTAGGATGGGTGCCCCTGGTGAGGAGGACGATGGTCTGATCTATTGCCGGGCCAGGTTCTGTTAGAGGTATTCTCGCACCGCATTCAATTCTTCTTCCCTTAGTGGGTTGAGTTGCCTGAAGGGTGCTGCCTTTCCTTCCTCTAGCTTGATCTAGTGATCTTCGCTGTGGTGTGTGGAAAGATCCGTCTTTTCATTTTCTTCGAATATGTTGAGATAGTCATGAGATTCTTTCGGAATCAGTTTCCTCAGAGTTATTTTCTTCTTCTTAGCTTCTTCTTTTACCACTAGCCACATGCTAATTGTTGACGCCTCTGTGATCATTGGTCTATCTTCTTCTTTCTTCCATTTGAGGATCCCGGTCTGTTCCCCTCTCCGATAGAGTTGACTGAAGGCTTTTGCTGATATGCAAGATATGCTCAGGGGTTTCTCTTCCGTCATTTCGGTGGGGTTGTCATCTTCAAGGGTCCCTCGTCCGGTGCTTCTGAATCCTGCCTCGCCTTTTTTGGTCTTGTCCATGTCTCGGACTTCCCAGAGCTCCCTGGTATCGATATTTTCGATAATCATCTGCGCTATGCGATCCCCATTCTGGATCGTATAGTCCTCATCCTTGTGGTTTATTAGTAGGACCCGTACCTCGCCCATATAGTGTGCATCGATTACTCCAGCCACTATGATAACCTGATGTCGGGCGGCCATACCACTGCTTGGGGCGATTCTTGCATAGGTGCCGTCAGGTGGTCCTACTGGAATTCCCATTGGTATTATATTTTGTACCCTTATGCCTCTGTTGTGGGGGATCGTTTCTTCGTGTTGTGTGTCCGTATGGTGGATTTGTGTCCCCAAGTTTTCTCTTATTGCTTGTTCTTCAGGGATTGTCTCTATGGTTGGCGAAGTTTCCAGGCACAACTGCGTGCATGGTTTGCTATTGAAGTTGATTTGGCCTTTTTCCCAATTGATGTTCGTATTGTGTCGTTTTAGCCAGGGTGTTCCTAGTATGATGCTGTGTTTCTGCAAGTGCACTACTTGGAATGCCATAGCTTCGTGATGTGACCCTATCTCCATTATGGCCTGCACTGTATGGGTGATGGGTCCTGCTTTGCTCTTCTCCCCATTGACCGCATATACATCTCTTGGTTTCTTTATCTTCTTCAGAGGTAATCTGTGGGTTACGCAGAACTCTCTGTGGCTGAAATCATCGGTTGCTCCAGAACCACGCATCGTGTTTGTTTCTGTGACCTTGTTCTTTGTGCATAGTTTTATCTTAATTATAAGATGTTCCTTGTCATTATCGTAACCATGTGTACTGTTGATCATTGCTCTGTTGGCTTTCTTTGTTGATATGTGTGCGATGCTGGTGGGTTTGCCTCGTTTCTCATCCCGGAGACCACTCTTTGCTGGTGACTTTAGTCATTTAAAGTCTCCTGCACATCCGTGCTCTCCATAGCGTCCATCGCTTGGAGCTTGGTTTCCTTCCGTCAACAAGCTTTGATGAAGTGTCCTTTCAGTCCGCATCGAAGTCAAGCGTTCACCTTTCTTCTCTTCTGGTATTCCTGGTCAGACAGTCTTTGAAACCATCTGTTCTTCCTTCCTGCTGCGTCCAAGTCCATGGGGTCCCCTGCTGGTGCCGGTCATGGCGTGTTGTTTGGTTGGTAGATAGCATTATTGTTGTGCGGTGGGGTCTAATAGGTTATCCCTCTTGTCCGGTTCAGAGCATGTCAGACCAGGTTGATGTTGTCTTCCTTTTCGACAGCCCATACTGTGCAGACTTCAGCCATTCGATTGGTCTGGTCTGAGCTTATCCAGGCTTTCTGTAGTCTTTCGTTGGTGCTACCCAATAGGTGGCGGTACTCCATGTCATTGTTGTGCTCTGCTTTGACACATATTATGCGCAACTTGTGCCCGTAGTCGGAAACGTTCTCCTTTCCTTGCCTCATCTTTTCAAGCTTGAGTCTGGCCATTTCTTTAGCATTTCTGTCTTGGAACTAGGTGTGGAGGGTCTCCTTGAACTCCTCCTACGAGGCCCATATCCGGCCTCGCTTTCCTTCCACATAGGGAATTATCCACTGCCCCGCTGCCTCTCTCACGAGGGACTCCACATAGTCCACCTTGATCGTGTCTTTTCTGATGCTGTACTCTGTGACCTTGAAGTACTATTGCAACTGGCGTAGCAACCGTCTTAACTTTTCACAGTCCCCCTCGTATAGGTCTAGTTCCTTTGCTTTTGGCCTTGCTTGCGGGTGGGCATTAATTGCTTCAAGGAACCTCGTCATCCGGTTGTCAGTCATCATCAGAGCCTGCGTAGTAGAACCTGTTGGGGGTGCCGATGTTGCCGCTACCGACATACTTTTTGGTCCCAGTGTTCCTTTGGGGGAACCACCTTGGGGTGAGGTTTGTTCTGGTGTAACCGGGCTTGCTGCTCATGAGGGTTGTATTGCTGCTTTACCTAAGGCATTCTGTAGTTGTCCAAGGTTGAGGGTGTTGTCCACGAGATCCATATCTCCTTTGTTGTCTCAGGTGAACTCTGGATTTCTTGGGATTGGTGTCTTGCTGCTGTTAGGTGTCGCAGGAGACCTTACCAAATGTTACAGTTTCTCACTACTCACAGTACTTGCGACAGGTAATGACCTTTCTCGTGCTTTCCAAAATGCGCTGCACTGTGTCCAGGAGCTCCTCGAGTCCCTTGGCCCTATGTTATGATTCCCATATAAGAATCGGTTTCTCACCAGTGCCAAGAG
Source organism: Tuber magnatum (assembly GCA_003182015.1). Taxonomy (NCBI): domain Eukaryota; kingdom Fungi; phylum Ascomycota; class Pezizomycetes; order Pezizales; family Tuberaceae; genus Tuber; species Tuber magnatum. The sequence goes on along the minus strand of PYWC01000003.1, from coordinate 3,549,564 downwards.
TATCAGTCTTGTATTCCCTTAACTTGGTCCACCTAGGGGATAGGTTCTTGACTCTATTGGGGTCCTACTAGTGGATAGGTTTTGGAGTGTAAAGGTGTTTGTATTGTAAAGAGCGTAAAGTAGTAGATAGGAAATAACAGTAGATGGTTGCGTAAAGAGCTAACTCATCTGTGAAAACCAGGCCTTTTTATAGGCCTCTTCCCGCAACCCGAACCCAGCTTTGATCCTCAAGCGACGTCAGGTGCAAAATCTATCACCTGACTCAAACGAGTTATGTGCGCAAATATAAAACATCCCGTGACCTCTAAATGACGTCATGTATGAAAACATAAATCAAACGCAATATAAATCCAATGTATAAATGAGCCACAGGACCTACTAATGAGGTCATGTGCGAAACATAAATGAGTCTGCCTTCCCAGTAAGCCTTACCGGCCAGTCTAGACTCTTCCTATGACATCAACTGTACGTCATGTGTGAAATGCAATCCAACACAAATGAGCCCCATAACCTGCTAATGAGGTCATGTCCAAAATGTATTCCTTGCTGCAGTCTCTTAGCCACCGCTCCTCTAGCCAAATTGTGATACTCAGTAGCACTCATGGCACCTTTTCTTTCTATAAACCTCTTTTCTATTCCTGTGGGTCTTGGGAGCCCTTGAGAACCATCCTCCCTCTTGCTTGTCACTTAGCTACACCCAGCACTCGTCATTGTAGCAGCCAGTCCCAGACAGGGTATTGTGTTTCGCTGTTTACTTTGTTTCCTATTGTCTTTTGTCCAGCTCAGCTTCGGATGGCCACTCGCATCCTGGGCAAGTAGGAGTAGTGTTTCAGGGGAGACTGACTATTCTGTTCCATCTATCTTGTCACCTCAAGGGAGATGATTCTGTTTGTGTGGTTTGACTTTTACCCATTCTGGGTTTGTCTGGGCATCATTGGTAGAAGTTGCGGATCGTGAGTTCTGAATTTTCAAAGTTGGTTGCGGGGTACGATGTTTTTGTTGTGTTCTGGAGAGTATTCCGTCCACTTAGCTCAGTATTCCAGTTTTCTGTAGTGGAGTCTTGTGTCGATTAACTTGTTGAGTTTATATTAATCTTTTCTGTCAATTTCGATTGAGGCTAGGGGAGGTTCTTCTAGTAAGGGAAAACCTATTGTCTGAGTAAAGTTTGAGGAGTGAGATATAAAATGTATTGTGTATAGCCATTTGGGGCAGTAGGTTGAGCTTATAAGTGTGGCATTCTACTGTTGCCAAGATTTTGAATAGTTTGAATGTTTTGTACTTCAGTTTCTTCAATAACCACGGGGTATGTATGTTTTGTGGTAATAACTACACCATTTCTCCTGATTGTAAGTTTGGATCGAGTCTTTGGTGGTGATCATAATATTCCTTATATCACAGTTGCACTGTAACCATCTCTGTTTCAAATACTTTATGAAGTTGCACCATTTTATTGGGTTTTGGTATCTTGCTTTTAGTCAAATGACCTATATCTTTGTATTCGGATGCTGTCTGTAATTTGCATAGAATAACATGCTGTTTATCGTTTCTTGTCTTCTGTTGTTGTAGGTGAATTCCGCCATTGGTAGGTCTTCATTCTAGTTGTTCGGCTGATAGTTGACATATGCCGGTAGGTATTGTTCCAATATCCCATTGACCTTTTAGGTTTGTCTATCTGTTCCTAGGTGGAATGCCATGCTCAGCCTTCATTGGATACCCCATTTTTCCTTTGTCTTATTCCACACCTCTGAGGTGAATATTGACCCTCTGTCAGTAATCACATCGTTCGGCAGTCTGTGAAGTCCAAAGAGTTCGCGCGGAAAACATTAGTGCAAACTGTGGTGCCTTCATACCTTTCTTGCATGTAATGAAGTGACTCATTTCTGGGACGTATTCAGGCAAGGCCCTAGTCACATAGCGGTATGATAGGAGCGGATGGCTTCTTGATCAACAAGAAGTAAGCGCCGCTTACTAAAGGAGTCTTCAAACGGGGTGTAATAGGAGATCAAAAGGTAACTGTTCCACCAAGTATATTAAGAAGGCCGTCTGTCGAAGTCTGCTGTTTCCATTATGCAAATCAGCAGTCTTTAAATCCACCATATTGCTTATCTCCAGTATGAGCGATATTCTAAAACTTTGTATACATCAACTGATAGCGCATGAAACAATACAAGTATCAAGTGATACTGTGAAACCAAACGTAAAACATAGTGTGTATCAACTGATAGCATATGAAACAATACAAGCATCAAACGATACTGTGAAACTAAAGATAAAACATGGTGTGTATCAACCGATAGTACACGAAACAATACAAGTATTAAATGATACCGTGAAACCAAATATAAAACATTGTGTGTACCAACCGATAGCGCGCAAAACAATACCAGTATCAAGCGATACCGTAAAACCAAACATAAAACTAACCTAGTAACTGTACTTGTTACACTTCCAAAATAAAATAACAATATCACCAAATAAAATAATGTAATGAAATCCTAATAGTCGGAAAACCCGCTATTCTCCTGAAAGTCACTACAGGACCCATTCCCATCATCATTGCTATCCTGCAACAATCTCATGTCGTCCTGCAACATCCGTTCTGCCCCTTTCAGCCGTTTCTCCAAACACCCCTGGCAGGGTGCTTCACGCACCAAGCAAGCTGATTCCTTGTAGTATGGTAAATCGACCCAGTGCTTGACCGTTTGGTCCTTCTAATCCTGTAACCGGTACGGGTACTAGGTTATTGTTTTGTGTGCTATCGGTTGATACATACAATGTTTTATGTTTGGTTTCACAGTATCATTTGATACTTGTATTGTTTCGTGTGCTTTCAGTTGATAAACACAATGTTTTGGAATATCGCTCATACTGGAGATAAGCGATAGACTGCCTTTAAAGACCACTGATTCCCGCGATGGAAACAGCAGATTTCGACAGAGAGTATTTTTAATATACTTGGTTGAACGGTTACTTCTTTGATCTCCTATTACACCCTGTTCGAAGACTCCTTTAGTAAGCAGTGCTCGCTTCTTGTTGATCAAGTAGCCCTCTGATCCTATCGTGTCGCTACGTGACTAGGGCCCGGCCCGAACACGTTACAAATCCTCCATTTCGATATCGATCTACCTGTAATCATAGTACTAATCGACGTAAAACACTTTCCAGTATGCCTCAAGTGGAATGGTTCCACTGCGCAGTAGTTCTCTGATGATGATGTGTTGTCTCTAGCTGCCCATTTCTTCATAGGTCGACATTTCTTAGCTTCATAAAAGGGTAAAGGTTTGTAAGGGTAATGTGTCTTGTAAAGGGTTTTCTTTCAGTTTGTGGGTCTGATAGTAAGGTTTTTTCTCTTCGGAGGAGTTCTAGGTCTGGTGGGTAGTATTTATGTCTTTGGTGTTGACCACACTCAGGTGTTCCTGGGAAGTTGGGTGGTTCTTATGTCTTGATGTTGATCTCGGTTAGGTGTTCCTGGGAAGTTGGGTGGTACTTGTGTTACTGTGTTCACCTCACTTAGGTGTTCCTGGCAAGGTGGGTGGTACTTAATCTCAGTTTCTTCCGTCTTCACACACACATCACATTTTTCCGTACTCAGTGAGTAACAACTGCCGAAGCGGAACACATCCGATAGTGTCTCTCCCTACATCCATCCTGTTCATTTAGTTGTTATATCGTGACAGTTGACACAAATATATATGAATAATTGGTGTGTTAGCCATTGTCTAGGGAGAATATCATGGTTTCCCAACAGTCTCATTAGCTGATGGTGCAGTCTCTAAGGCACTTGCTCCTAGTTTGACATCGTAAGGCTGTTGGATGGCATGTGCTTGCTTCGTTAGTTATTCCCAGTACTCTGCCTCAGCTCGCCATTCCAGGTATGCCGCTTCATCTTCCATTACCCGATTCTCATCCTTGCTGCTTTCAAATTCACTTTCCAAGTGGGCTGACTAGAACCCGTGTTGTATCCCTTGATCTGTGTCTCGGCAGAGGTGTTGGATTTCTGGCAGGGTTGGGCTTCATGCCACAATCACATGGTTTATTGTAGGGGGTAGTGCATCCTCCAGTTTGTTGTCCTTCCACCACTGGTTTACTACCTCCATTGCGTTTTCTAAACCTTGGAGGGGTTCCCAGCTGGTTTCTATTTCTGGATATCCCACCCATTCTACTAGAAACTGGTCACGATCATATCCTTTTCTGTGGTCTTGTATAGCATCCACTTCCCACTCTGGTTTCTCGTTAACCACGATTGGAGGTGGCTTTGCGTGGCTTCTTCCAGGGAAGGAGGTATGGTCCTTAGTAAGGTATCATTTCACAGTGGATGCGTGGAATGTCGCTTCTTGGTTTCGATACATTCTGCCATCCATTTCCAGCCTCTAATTTTGTGTATGTTCATTATATTAAATTATGTTGAATGGTCCTTGCCAGGGTGGTTGCAATTTCTTGCTTCGTCCCAGTTCAGTTGCGAAAAGGCTTCCATAAACCAACAACAGGTTACCTTTCCCTATCGTTGTGTGGTGTCTGCATCGTTTTGCTGCCATTCCCATACTCCTGAATCATGCTGACTTGATAGGATTAAATGCTGTGTTCTGGATTGCTTGGCGCCTGTCCAACAATTGATCGGCGGCGGGTACTGCGGAGTCCTTGAAATTCGCTAGGTGGAGTAGCGGGTAGTTTTTGCCCAAAACAGCTTTGTATATTAATATAGCAAGAGTTTCTGACCATCCTGCATTTAGGTATGCTGCCGTTTCCAGTGTGGCATCGAACCAATTGTTCTGTCTTGCATTGACTAGATTTTGAAGGCCTGTTTTCAATTCTCGAATTTTCCTTTTGACTTGTCCATTCGTCTTATGGTGGCCTGGTTCTGCTTTGATGTGCTCAATTCCTAGCAATCCACAATGTTGCCTCCATATATGTGACTCAAATAGTGGGTCTGCATCGCTTACAAGTGATGTTGGGTAACCACGGGGTATAAATATTTTGTTGTGCAGCAGTTCCCAGGTTGTTATTGCTGTCACTTCCTTAGTTGTAGGCATGAGCCATGTGAATCCTGAAAACCTATCTATTGCAACAAGGATTGTCTCGTATCCCCAGGAGTTATGGAAAGGTTCTGGGAAGTCGATAGCTATTGATTTGAAAATTTCAGATGGTAGAATGATTGTTTGGGCTTTTCCTTCTGGTTGCTTTGTAGGTTCTTTGTTTGTTTGGCAGGTGTGACATTCTGCCACATACGCTCTGAAGTCGTTCCGCATTTCAGGCCAAAATAGGTACTCAGTAGTGTATAGTAAGTTTCATTCAGAACTGTAATGGCCTTTGTTGTAGGTTTTGCTAATGACATATTCCCTCAATGTAGTATTTCCGTACATGGGACCTTTCGGAATATACAGATATGTTTCCCATATTGTGTTTTAGCTTAAAGTATTCTATTTGCCATTGTGTAGAAGAATAAATCTCCTCCCGAGTCCATGTTTTTGTGAACTTTTTTCCATATTGGTTCCTTCCAGCATGCTGCAACCATGTGCGCTTGGAATGTCCCAACCATTTCATTAACTGTTTGTCTGGTATCTCGCTCATCTTCGATCTTGCTTCCTCTGGTCACCTGGGGTTCCTTACCCTCTCCGTTGTTTTCTATGATGTTGTAGAGCCTATGCTGATATTTATCCATTGCTGGGGGCATCACGGAGACTATTGTCCCATAGCTAAGGTTCTTTATCGGTTCAGCTCATCTGATAGGTAGCGGACTGTCTGGTCCAGGCATTCTAAATACTGCTATTGTCTCGTAGGTAAGGTTTTCAATTGGTTCTGCATGTCTGATAAGTGGAGGACTATCTGGTTCTGGCATTCGGAATGCCGCAGCTTCGGGGTTCAGAATTGCCAGGATTGTGTAGGACCTCGGCGTTGGTTGAACGCGGGTGGACGGCCCTTCCCCAGCACTATTTGGCCTTCCGCCACTCATTTGCTACCATTCTCAGGCATCAATCATGGGGGACTCCGGAGGGCTTGGGTCCGGTTCTGTGCTTGGGGGACTCAGTCCTTCACTAGGAGAGCGAGGGGTCGGGTTTCTCTGCAGTCTAGAGTGGTTGTTTGTGAATTTGATCTCGGTTTGATGATATGGGCAATGGTCCACCTAACAGTGTAAATAGTGCAACTTGCTATGTTGGAGTTCCTCAGGTGGCGTGCTCTGTAAGCTGCACTGGTCACCCCAATCATTTCCTGCAGTGATTCAACAGGGGCTTCCAGAGGGCCCAGGGGCCTCTTTGGGGTACTCCGCATATAAGTAAGAAGAGGAAGTAGGGGGGATGTCTACCTCGGGCTCCATCATATTTGATTCTTGCTCGCAGACTTTGTTATCCGAGATGTCTCCAGCTTCTCTTGTATAATCATAGACGTAGAGTGGATTCAAGTCTGATCCTGCCTCGTATATCTGGGAAATGGCATCAGCTAAATAGTTTGTGCTCCCTGGTACGTATACTATCTTTGCATTGTACTTTCTTAAGGCAGGGAGCCATCTAGCTTGCTTTCTGCTGGGGTTCTTTGCAGTTCGTAGATATGTCAGAGGTTGGTGGTCCATTACTATTGTGAAGGTATTTTGCATTAATAAATTGTAGAACCAGTTAGGCGCCTCCACTACTGCTAAGGCCTCCTCATCAGTAGTTCTGTAATTTGTTTGCGCATTGGTCAATTTTCTACTATGTAATGCGGCTGCTTGAGCTGTCTCCTATGTGGGTTCCTGTCCCACCCATGCCCCTATTCCCCAGTCTGAGGTGTCCGTGAGTAGCCAAATAGGTTCCTCGCTCCGTATGTCTATTAGCCACATGACTTGGTGATTGACAATTCGCTTTTTTACCATTTCAATCGTGGTCTGATGGGTGGTTGTCCATACGAATTCGGCATTCCCCATTAAATTCGTTAATGGTGCTGTCACAGTAGCATGGTGTGGGAGGACCTGGGCCACATAGTTCACTATTCCTAGAAAGCGTTGCAATTCTTTCTTGTTTTGAGGTGTTTTCCAACATGCAATAGAAGATATGTTCTGGGGAGATGGATGGATTCCTTCATTATCCATTGTGTGTCCTAGTACTTCCAGCTTATCTGCGAATAGTACTGCCTTCTTTTTGCTTGCATAGAATTTTGCTTTTCTGCATCGATCACACACCTGCCGTATGTGCCTTTCATGCTCTGCTGATGTATCTGAGAATATGAGAATATCATCTCTGCATACCCATACAAAACGATGCAGGAATTCGCTCATGAGGTCTTCGATTATTTGTACAAAGGTTGCAGGTGCATTCATGTCTCCTTGTAGCCTTACTTTGCGGACAAACCCTCCAAACAGGGTTTTGAATGAATTGAACTTAGCACTGCCTGTGTCCACTCGTGTTTGGAAGTATGTGTCGTTTAGTCCAATTTTACACCTGAATTTCGCTTCCCCTATTCAGTTTAGGATCTGTTGTTGGTTGGGGATGGATGGACTATCCATGATTGTGTTGATGTTTCGAGCTTTCAGGTCCACAAGGGGGCAGATCCTGCCATCTGACTTTGGTTGTACAAATATAGATGCCGCTCCAGGAACTTCCAGTCCTGCTATCACCCTGGCTCGTAATTTCTCGTTTATCCAGTTCATGAGGTTCTCCTGGTATGCTTCTGGGATCAAGTATATTGATTGCTTTCATAGGTTGGTTGGATCCTTTAGCCAAATGTGGTAATTAATTTTAAGCATGGGAGGCAGCGCTTCAGGGACCTTATCCGGGAATACATACTTGTATTCCTCCAATACTGTTGCTAAGGTTGCAGATGAAACAGCGGCTCGCAACTCCCCACTTGTTGGTTTGCATATCACATGCAGTTTGTTATTGGGAAACTCCACTGCTATGTCCCCACATGTGATAAGGGCATTGTATCTTTTCAGCAATAGCATACCAATCAGGGCGTCGTATTTCGCTAGGTTTCCTACCAACATCTCCTGATTTGTCTATTTCTTTTTTACGATTCCTATGGTCAGCCCTCATTTCTTGTGGCTTGAAGCGCGGGAACCTTTCATTGCCATGTTGACTGTTATTGTTTGGGGTAGTGGTTCCATGGGTATGTTGTGGGTAGAGATATAGGTAGTGCCAACAATATTACAACCGATTGTTCCTGTATTGAATAGTACCTTTGCTGGATGGCCCTCTATGTCGATTGTTCCTTCTAGTACATCACGGGGCCTAACTGTCAGCGCTGATTGCGTTCGGAGGCTTTCCATTTCCTCCAAGTTAATTTCCACTCCGTGGTATTCGGTTGCTTCCATGTGGTTCGTGCTTGCATTTCTCTCCGCTGTTTTTCCTTTTCCTGTTTTGGCATAGCAGTCCTTTGCACAGTCCCCCTTTTTCCCGCATTCAAAACCTGTACCTTGATCACATTCTTTCTGCTTTTTATCTTTCTTACCTTTTGTACCTTGGCAGTCTGGTTCTTCCTTCCTTGTGTTATTGCATGGTGACGATCCTTTACTGCACTGCCGCTGCAGTATTTGCATTCGGCAAACTCCGGTTTCATATAGTATGGCATCCTTTCTTGAAGGTCGTTTGACAATCCTGACAAAGGAGTCTCCATTCTCTGCCATGGGTTCTATCTCCTGGGGTAGTCTGGGATGCATTGCTTCATATAGTCTCTGTCGTAGCATGTATTGCGATACTGTTCTCCTGGGCAATTGTCCATGGTACATTAAGAGATCCGTTGCTACCAGGGTAATCTTGTTGGTATTCCCATTTCGGACTTGTTGGATTTCTTTGAACTTCTTTTATAGTTCTTCCGTATTTCGTGAGGACTGAAATCTGTCCCTTAGGTACCTTATCAGGTTGTTCCTCGCATTTATTCATTGATGTGGTAGTGGTTCATTACTTGCTGATACGCTTCTTCTGCCTTTCCTATACAGAAACTTCTAAAGTATGCCCTACTTTCTGCCTTCGTCTTATCCACGTCGTGCAGGGTGAGATATTAGGAAGTTGTCATTACCTACCAATTAAACGCTTCAAGTTTTATGTCTTCCTTTTCACCCGAGAACATGGGTGGCAGTAGGAGCTTAACCTTGGGTCCTGTTCGCCAGCCTCTGGGCCAGGTGGCGTGGTGCAGTCTCCTTCGGACATATCGTGTTTGTACTCTTCGCTGCTAAAACTGTCGCCAGACGAGGTTTCTGAAGAGTGACTGGGGGGTTCGTCTGGAGGTTCTGTTGCTACTGTGTGATCTGATTCCTCTTTGTTGCCGTCTTCCTCCTTTGGAGTACCACAAGGCAGGCTGTCTTTCTTTGGCAGTTGTGCCGGTGCCTTTCCTTTCCTAGGGCTAGAGGGAAGGAGCCCAGGAAGGCTTGTTGCTGCTTTTGCTAACTCGTCGGTTGATTCGCTAAAGGTCTGCTCGACTAAATCACATGCTAATTGTCTTTCTGCTTCGTCAGTTGACAAGTCGCTCTTTGGCCCCTTTGGCTTCTTGGGTTGTCTTCTTTTGGTAAGGCCTTCTCGTGGGACCTGCTTCCCACTTCAAGTCTCTAGTGACTCAATGGTGTCGTGTTGGCGGAGCCGAACCTTGCCTGGTTCTGCCGCTCCACACGGCTAGCTTCGATGTTGAACCCTTTGTAGGTTGATCAGGCCTGGTCCAGGCAGATTTCTAACTACAGGCAGATGTTGAAAAGGTGTAATGTGTTCGGGCAAGGCTCTAGTCACATAGTGGTACGATAGGAGCAGATGGCTTCTTGATCAACAAAAAGTGAGCGCTGCTTACCAAATAAGTCTTTAAACAGGGTGTAATAGGAGATCAAAAGGTAACCGTTCAACCAAGTATATTAAAAATACTATGTGTCGAAGTCTGCTGTTTCCATTGTGGAAATCAGCGGTCTTTAAATACAGCATATCGCTTATCTCCAGTATGAGTGATATTCCAAAACTTTGTGTATATCCACCGATAGTACATGAAACAATACAAGTATTAAGCGATACTGTGAAACCAAACATAAAACATTACATGTATTGACCAATAGCACATGAAACAATACCAGTATCAAACAATACTGTGAAACCAAACATAATACATTGTGTGTATCAATCGATAGTACACAAAACAATACAAGTATCAAATGATTTTCTGAAACCAAATATAAAAGATTTTGTGTATGAACCGATAGCACATGAAACAATACCAGTATCAAAAGATACTGTAAAACTTAACATAAAACTAACCTAGTACCCATACTGGTTACAATTTTTATTAGACGATCCCTCACAACAAAAATTGAGCTTCAACTGCCTGATGGGGGTAAGTCCATGATGAAATCTATCAATATGGATTTCCATGGTTTATCTAGTGCGTTGTTTGGTCTTAGTAGTCTGTAAGGTGTGTGTCATACAACTTTTGTCCCTACAGCAATGTCAGAGTTTTTAATGTATCATTTGATCCTTTCTCATTACTAGCCAATAGTAATGGCAATATAGCAAGTCCATTGTTTTCCCTGTTCCTCCATGACCTGCTGCTGGCAGATTATAGTTTCTTCCTATCAGTTCCATTTGAATTTCCTCATTGTCTTGTATCCATATCTTATAGTCATATCGGAGGTAGCCATTTTTCTATTTACACAACCTAAGTGCAACATCTTTCATATCCTTATCTCCCTTTCCAAGTATATTTTGTATCAGCCATATTCCACGGTATTTTCTGCTCATCTCTCCCCTGGTACTATTTATATTGTCGTAGATCTTGACCCTCTTCATCGCTTGAAAACACTTTTCTATTAGTAATAGTATTTGTTGTCTTCACATGATCCTCTCATCTTTGATGTTCTTTGGTGGATCCTTCACTTATCATCCCACAGCATTGGGTTTTCCTTCTTCTTTCTCTGGTTGGTATTCCATTCTGAAGTCGTATTGACTCAGCTTCTCCATCTATTGTATTTGGCAGCTATTCAATTCCTTTATCGTTGTGAATGGTACTAGGTTCTTGTGGTCTGTTAGGACCTTGGTGCGATAGATGGTGTTCTGAACATAACGTCTCTATTCTTTGAGAGGCTGAACTATTGCTAGTAGCTCCTTGTCATATACGTCATAGTTGCATTTGGCCGGGTTCATCATTTTAGACCTGTATGCAACTGGTTGGTATTTTCTATAGTTGTCTTTCTGCAATAGGATTCCAGAAGAAATATATTTTGATGTATCTATTTCGATCATGGTTTCCTTTTCGCTGTTGAAATAAACTATGATGGGTGCCTATGTTATCTTGGTTCATAACTCGTTGGGGGCCTTTTTTTGTTCGTCTCCATAGTTATATTTGACATCTTTTTTGAGGAGCTGGTATGTTGCTTTTGCTGTTCTGCTGAATCCTTTAATGAAATGACAGTAAAAGTTGCAGAAGCCTATGAAGCCTTGAATGTCCTCTTTCTTCTTAGGTGCTTCCCACTCTCATATTGTGCTTCTTTTGACTGAATCCCTCTGAACTTCTTCTCAGTTCATTATGAAGCTGAGATATTCCACTACTTGTTTGTCGAACTCGCACTTGCTTGGCTTGACCCTCATTCCCAACTTTTAGATTGCTTCTATAATGTTGTTAATATCCCTTTGGTATTGTTCCATATTTTTGGAATATATGAGTATATTGTCTAGGTAGACGATGCAGCACATATTCAGATATTGGCTCTATACTTAGTTTATCCATTATTGAAATGTTGATAGTGCGTGGGTTATCCCAAATAGCATAAACAAATATTCACACAAGCCATATCACATGGCGAAAGGTGTTTGCCATCGGTCCCCTGGTTTGATCCTGATGTTGTAATAAGCCTCTATCATGTTGAGCTTGATGAAGTTCTTGGCCGATTCTAGTCGATCTAGGGTCTCAGAGATCAATAGTAGTAGGTACTGGTCTTTGTTTGTTATTTTGTTAAGGGTGCGATAATCTACACACAGTCTCAACTTTCTGTCCTTCTTTCCTATGAACAGGATGGCTGATCTTCCTTTTGTGAATGAGTCTCTAATTCATTATCTTTACAGGTTCTGTATGATGTAAGTTTTAAGTTCCAGCAATTCAGTTTTGCCAAGGGGGTGGATCCTTTTCATTGGGAATTTAGTGTCTTTCTAGAACTCAATTTCCAAGTCTATCCCTTTCCGATATGGTGGGACCTCTGTTGCATCTTCTTCTTGGAACAGTTCCCAATGCTGATGGTATTTCTTTGGGATTGTCTGGCTCCATAGTTTGTTTTCTATACTTGTTTTGTATTGAATTGCTAGTTCTGTGCAGATATTGAGATTGGCACATATGGCCGGGTCTTGGTCTGTTCATAGTTTGAGAATTCTCTTATTTTCCCCTTGTCAGTAGAACTCTCTGAATGACAGTATCTTAATTTCACAACTTTCAATCCCTTGCCAAGGTCTCCATTCTTTGTTTGTTGGTTGATCTGTACTTCCAAATCTTTTCATTCTATGAGTTGTTTCCTCTAGAGTCTCCACTTCTTGCGGTCCTTCTTTATTGATCCTTTTGATGATCAATTGCATGGTTCAATCCCCTTTTTCCACTTACAATTCTTTGTCACTCAGGTTTCCCAAGACCATCTTTACTTCACCAGTCTGATCAGCATCTATTACCCCTACATTGGTTCTAAGCCCATATTTGACTGCTAAACCACTTTGTGGGACAATTTACTATTAGGTGCCAGATGGCAGTCCAATGGCTATTCTAGTAGCGATCATTATCTCCCCTCTGGCAGGTATCATTTATCATTTATTAGTGTGCAGGTCACATCGCACTGCTACTATTAAACTCTTGATAGGCCTTTTTGCCTTGTTGGTCAACTTCTTGACTTGGATTCATTGATCCACTTGGCCTTTCTGGGCACTTGGTTCCTTTAGAGCCGGTTGTTTGAAGAACTTCATGATTAAGTTCTCTTCCACAGCTTTGGCTTCGGAGGTTGTTTATACCATGAGGAAAATGTTCAGACCCTTGGTCGCATACCGTTCATAGACAAAGGTGATTTTGTTGTTTTCCCACTAGATTGTGGGACTACGTTGTTTTAGACATAGTATTCTTAAGACTGCCTCATGGCCCTGTTGGTTGACCACCTGCAAGGTTGCTAGTTCTCCCTTGCCACCGATATCCCTAGAGATTCACACCGTATGGGTAATGGGTCCCAGAACTAGTTTTTTATTCTATCTGCCAGATATTTATCTCTTGGCTTTTTGGCCTGAATGGTAGTGAGGCCATTTTTGTCACACATTCCTTTGTAGATAAAATTCTCTATTACTTCTGAGTTGATCATTACCTGTATTGTAACCATTTCATTTTCTCCATGTAATAGTGTCTTAACCATAAAGTGATATCCTTCATGTTGCACTGGTTCCACCACTAGTGTTGTATAGTAGTTGGCCAGGTTGATGGGTTTTGGTTTACTCCTGTCCCTCATACCATCTATTGCTGGAGACAGTCGTCTTTTCCCTCCTCAGTGTCTTTATTGTCCAGATTCATTTCATGTAACTTGGTCAGGGATGGTGTTGGCCTTCTTGGCCTGATAGGCCCTATCCTTCCTTACGAGTTCCGTGTCTTCTATCCCTGTACAGCCTGCAGTCATGGAGTATGTGGCTGCTCCTTCTGCATCTTAGCTATAATCCCAGTTTCATTCTTCCCTTGCACTGTTGTCATGATAGGTTAACGTTCAACCTTCTTCCCATCACATCTAGGTCCATTGCGTCACCTTCTTGTATTGTTGTTAGTGATACTGGCTTGAATGTTCTGTCTTAGTTTTGTAGTATCATCCTGTATTCCTTTGTCATTATTCTCCTTGTCTAGATATGCTTGATCATTGTCAGCCCTTGATCCTTTTTAATTGCCCATACCACGATGTTTGCCATATCAGTATATTTGGTTTCCATGGTACCCCTATGCATGTTGCAACCATGGGGTACAGGCCTAGAGCAAGTATGGAAACAATGTTTCATTATCATATTTGGCTTCTATTGCAAGGTACTGGAACATGTTCTAGAAGTCCGTTATGTTGTTCCTTGCTTGTTGCATTATTTCCTACTTATTCTGAGCTGAGAGCCTTGCATCAAGATCTCGAAATCATTCCTAAAGTACTTTCTTAGACCTATTCTGGGTTTCCTATTCTCTTTCCTTTGATCCTTGTATGTATTAGGTTATATATTGACTTACTGTATCAGGTAGTAGTAACTCCGCATATGCCACCTTGGTAGCATTTCTATCATTTTCATAGTTCTTGACTCAGAAGTGTTGTTCAATCTGTGAGAGGAACTCTCGTAGCTTCATCCTTTCTCCTTTAAAACTGTCCTTCTCTTTAGCTTTTGGCATATTCCCTCCCCTAGGTCTACCAGTCAGGAGTATAGCCAATAATGCCATTAGTTGTTCTAGTGTCATCCCTATCAGTTGTACCAGTAGTACTACTGTTTCTAGCATTCTTGCTTCAGTCTTTTCATCCAATAATGAAGTTTCTTCTTGTTGTTGTTTTTCTACTATAACCATGCTTAGGGGTCTATCAGTCCCTTGGAAACTTGCCACTCATTCAAGTTTTTCCCCTAGTCCATAGAGGTCTAGGAGGTCAGTGATCTTGTTATCGTCATAATCTATTTTGTTGTTCTCATAGGGTTGCTATTGCTACCCTTTTATCTTGTTCTATCATTGAGCATGTTCTGTTGTGACACTATCAAATATAACAATTGCTACCAGTCAGCGCTTCTTCCACATGGGCAATGATACCTGAGTCTCAAACGTTTGAGACTAGACTTCCTCTCCCAAGTCAGATAGCTAAGCACCCAAGGCTCTAATCTGATAACTATTCTACAAGAGTATGTACACCATATAACTGCTCGGGTAAAGGTAAAGTAGTCTAGTTATAGGTAAGAAGATATAAAGATGATAGCGTGAAGATCTTATCCTCCTGGGTTCTAGCAACCTGTTTTATACTTACTGTTTATGCTAACCCTAACCCTATGACTCATACCCTCCAGTTGCTTGTCATAGTTATACATGCTCAGTGCGTCACATAAGTGAGACCTATGACTCGCTACCCAAGTTATGTGTGAAAGTTATTATATCATGCGACTCCCAACAGTATGTCATTCAAGCACATCAACCAATTATAACATATCAATGACTTACAACCATGCCTCATGTGAGACCCTATGACCGCAATTGTTAGTCATAGTACAAAAGACTAACTTGTCTGCCTTGCTGGGAAGCCTTACCAATTGGCCTTACTAGTCTGTCTGGCTCAGTCCTCCCAAAATCTCAGTTTTTAGCCTTCCATGACTTAAGTAGCCTTCTACTCCCATCAGCGCTTGTGACGGTACTAAGTGTTTTCAGTACTTGTTATAGACAACAAGTATGCAAATATTTGGTAGGCAATACAGGAGGGGAAACAGGGATAATCCAGGGAGGTAAAAGGGTAAAAAGAGGTTAGTATAAATAGATCAAAGTCAGTCAAAAAAATAAACTTGGGCATAACAATTAGAAAATACTTTGCATATCCCCTATTATACTTTATTCCAAATATGACTCCTGAATATACTACAGTAAGTACTCAATTGTGTCAAGAAAAATATAAAAACTACTTGAAATAGAGATGCAATCTATTAAGAAGTAAGAAACTTCATATAAGACACCCTGTTTTGTGCAGTACTTATGAATATAGGCTAGTTAGATATATCATGATACCGCTACTGCTCAAAACCTTGCTGTCATCACTGTGTATGATATATGCCATGGGCTAGCAACACCAAACAATTGGAAAGGGCAACAGTTCTTGATCAATAGACCAACCCACTACCTACTTGTTGTGGTAGCAACACGTAGTGCTATAAACTAATGACTGCTACTAAAAGATATTGCAGGCCTTTGTAGTAAACAAGTAAGCCAAAAAATGTTTCGAAAAGCATTTGTGATAGATGGCTATGCACGGTGCATAGCTCAGAAAAAACTAGCACTTGAGGTGTGAAAGAAGCAATTAAGGTTGGAGTTTGCTCTGCAGCATACAGAGTGGATACAGGAGGATTGGCATCTTGTCATTTGAACCAATAAATATTATGTATAGTTGGAGTGAACCCATAGGTAGACCTGAGTTACTCACTGCCCTGATAAGGAGTATGATCATGATTGTATTGCCTCCAAGATTCCTATGAAACACTCGGTTATGATTTGGGGTGGGATTCTTGATGTCAAAAAAGCTCCTCTTGTTTTATAGGATTGGGAGCATGGGGGAACCATCATGGCAGCTGCATATATTAACGATATATTAACACTAGTACTTTGGCCTATTGGTATTATGAAAGTCAACAACAAAGTCCATAGCTTTGTGTTATAGAAGATGGAGCTTCTGCCCACCAGGTTGCTTTTATCAATTCTGTTCATGAGACTTACCAAATGCTAAAAATCAATTGGCCCTTCTGATTCCCTGTCCTAAATTCAAATTCAAATATTTGGTATATTTTACAAAACATGCTTGAAAAGCACCGTCCCAGTCCTACATTAGTAGCTAGCATGATGGGGGCAATAAAGGAGGAATAGAAGGCCATAGCAGAGTGGGAGATTTTGGGCTTTATAGACTCAATGCCCAAATGGATTGCAGCTGTCATTGCTACTCAAGGTGGCCATACACAATGGTAGTCTTTTTCTTCCTTTTTTATTTTTATTTTATTTTTGATATCTATATACATATATATTTCTTATCATATAGTATTCTTATAATTTGTAAGTTTTATAAACACTGTTTTTGGTTTCTTGTATTGGTAGAAACTATCTTTCAAACTCTTAGTATCATGATAAATTTATGTTAGATCAAACAGGACCACAAAACAGGAAGTATTTCCTAATTCATATATCTAAGTTTATTTTTCTTGACTAACTTTGATCTATCTACACTGACCTGTTCTTACTCTTTTACCCCCTGTATTATCCCTCTTTCCCCCCCTGTATTGCCCACCAAATCTTGGGCTACTTTTTTTTTTTTTTCTTTTTTAAAAACTTCTTATCCAAATTACTAGGGATGTCTTCGCCTATATAAGTGTAATTACCTCCCAGTAATCAGACAGCACCCCAATAATTCTACTAACTACAACAATCTAGGTCGAAACAATTTATCCCTCCTCTCTCCTCTCCCTTCTTCCTCCTTCTTCCTCTTTCCTCTCTCTTTGGTCTCCATCCATTATGCAACTTGCAATAGGTCCCATCCCAGATGCCACCAGTTCTCTTATCTCATTTTCCTTCTCTCTCTTCCTTCTCATCCTTTCCCTCACCTTCTTCCTCCCCTCCTCCAATCTCTCCCTACTACTTCCTGTCAGTCTTCCCCCTCCTCCTTCAATTCTAGGTCTATACCGTTCCCACTTTCTTTCACCTCTTTTTCTTCATTTTCCCCCATTCTCACCTCCTCTCCCTCCAACTCATCTTGCTTCCAAATTCCTTTACCCTTTTTGTTCCTTTCTCACTAAACAATATTTGATTCATTTCTATCCAACCCTCCTCCTGTAACAATCCTCCCCATCAACCCTGCCATACCTCTCTCCTTTGTTCTTTCCACTGTCCGCAGTACAGTAAGATATGATCCTTTAGTTTATCTGCTTCAAATTCGCATTTTCCCCTCCCCTTTACAAGTCTCGCTCCCTTCATTTCCCCATACCCTGTTCTTATCCAAAACAAAAACCTACTCTCCTATCTTCTTCTCAGATGTCTTCTTTCCCCTTTTCCCTCTATTCCCCAATATTCCTCCCCCTTTCTCTCCCATGCCTAATATTCTTTCCACGTTCTCCTCTCTCTTTCCTTTCTCCTTTGCCCAACTTTTCCCAACTTAACACATTCCCCCTCTCTTCCTCTTCTTCCTCAAAACATCCCTCCTGCGCCTCCTCATCTGCCTCCTCATTTTCCTCCAACCCTACATGTCCCGGTATCCATTTCAATCTTATTTCCCACCCCTTTTCTATCAAATCTTTCCCCATACTCCTAATCTCTCTTTCTATCCTTTCACAATAACCCCTTCCTTTTTTCAACTTCTACAGTACTCCCATGTTGTTCAGCCCTAGCATCAACCTTTTATCCTTTCCTCCTTCTATCTCCTCAATTACTTGCAAATTCTTTCTCACTCCCTCTATTTCTCCTTCGTACACCATCCACCTGTGTCCCAAATTTTCACTCCACTTCTCTCTACATCTCCCTCCTATCCATACTCTGCCTCCTACTCCAATCCTCTCTTCTTATGCACTTGCATCGCTCACTCCCACTATCCAATTTATTTTTCTTTCTTCCCTTTCCTCCTTCCCTCGTTTTATTCCCTCCTGTTTTCCTCTACTTATATTCACCTTCCACTCTACTTTTCCTGCTCTTTCACTTTCTACCTCCTACCTTTACCCTTCCAACTTATTCTCCTTTAACCCTTGCAATATCTTTCCTATAATTCACCCTTCATATACTCCCTCTGGTTCCTTTATCTTCTCTTTCACCTCTTCTGCCAATTTTCTATTGTCTTTTCCCCTTGCCAATCTGTATCTCTATCATGACACTTTTTTGTTCAACTCCCATTCCACTCTTTTTATCCCCATTTCTCCCAATATAGCATCCACTGGCATTGTTCTAACTGCTGCCAAAATCTTTCTCAATCCTCTATTTATCCAAACTTATAACCTTTCCCTCATTTCCACCTGTTCCTCCCAAAACATCTCCATCCTATACATCAATGTCCGTAATAACACTATTCTAAACACATTCCGCAACACCCCTACTCTTGCTCCTCTTCCTCCATTCTCTAACAACTTCAACATCATCCGCCATCTTCCCTCTGCCAATCTTATTCTATTCTGCACATGTTCCCTCCACCCTCTATTATTCTGAAATTACACTCCCAACACCTCACCACTATGCCCAAATTTATCTCTTTCTCTAACCATTCTATCCCTTCTTCCCACTCATTTCTATTCTTTCCCGTCCACATTGCCTCCAATTTTATTGTCTGCATGTTCACCCCCCATTTCTCCAATCCTCTCATTAATTCTCTTTCCATCTTCCTTATTCCCTCCTCCACCTCTTTTCTATTCCCCCCTCCTATCATAAAGTCCAAATCATCTACCACCATTACTATTTTCATACCCTCCACTTCCTCCCTTCTTACTTCATCCATTACTCCCCCCAATATTATCATAAACACTATTGGGCTTAACGGTTATCCCTGCACTATTCCTCCTTTCACTTTGATCTACTCTCTCCCCTTTCTCTTTTCCAATTTCACTTTCACCTCCCACTCTCTCAAAAACGAGCTTGCTCACTTACTTAAGTATCATTCCACACCCAATCCTTCTACTCTCTCCTCTCTTTTTTCCACTCCTACATTCTCATACCCCTTTTTTTAAATCCATCCACAACAATAACTCCTCTTTTCCTTCCTATTCCCACTCTCTGTACAACTCTCCCACCATGTCTATTGCTGCTTCTTCCCTTCTCGCCCCAAATTGCTTCTCTCCTATTCCTTTTTTCCCCTATTTTTCCAACCTCCTTCCCCCCATCCTTTCCAGTAACTTTCCCCACATGTCCAACAAATTTATCACCCTATAACTCCCTGGTTTTCCATACTCCTGCTTTCTTAGTTTTCTTATCACTGCCCTCAGCACCCTCCTAAATCTTTTCAGCATGTAACCTATCTCCTAACTCCATTTCGATACCCCTGTCATCACCGTCTTTCTTTCTCTTCCTCCCAAATTTTCTTCCGTACTTTCCCTTCTATTTCATCCTCTCCCATCGCTTTTCTATTTCCTTCTTTCTTGAGACATTCTTCCACTTTCTCTTTCTCTAATTCTACCCTTTTCCAAAATCCTTCTTGTTCCTGTTCTCTTTCCTCTCTCTTCCCCAAACCCCTTATTATTTCTCTTCCCTTTTCCTCCTCTCCTTCCACCTGTTTTCCCTCTTCCCCTCAAATCTTCGCCAAATTTTGTACCAAGTCCCAGTCTCTTTTTACCTACTTAAAACCATTATTCATCCATATTTCTCCTAAAAACCTTTCCCAATGATCTTCTTTCGCTATCTTTATCTTTCTTCCCAATTCTCCTTTCCCTTTCTTTACCTCCTCTTCCCTTCCCTTTCCCCTCTTCGTTCTCCCTTCCTTCTGCCTCTCCTTTCCTCTTCTGTATTCCTCTTATATTTCTTCATTACGCCACTTTTTATTTTTTTATTTATATTTTCTCCTCTCTCTACATTCTTTAATCTTCTCTTTAATCCATCCTTCCACGTCCTCAATCAACTTTTCTAATTCCTCTCTATTCCTCGGTTTCTCCAAATTCTTTTCCTATTTCTTCTACTTTTCCGTTATCTTCAATTCTGCCTTAAACCTTTTCCAATCCACTCTTCCTTTTCTCTCTTCTTCCTTCACCACCCTCTATCCGTATACTCTTACTTCCATCTCTATCGGCCTGTAATCCAACTCTATTATCTCCTCTCTTACTTTTCCCTCCACCTCCCATGCCCCTCCCCATACTCCTATATCTAGCATGTTGCTCAGTCCTACCTCTTGTGACTTCATTCTCATTATTTTCCCTCCCAGTATACCCCGCCTATATTGTATTCCATCTATCCATTCTACTACTTTTTTCCCACATAATTCTCCTTTACTCCCTCCTTTCCACATCTTTGATTTATTGCATTTGCATCTCCCATTACCACTACATTGCCCTTTCTTTCCACTGATTGGTATCTTCTATATTTTCCTGCCTCCACATACATATTCCATATTTTCAATCTTCTTGTGCCTCCCAATTCTAACTCAATCCCATTCTTATCCTGTCTCCTCTCTAAAATCCTACTCTTCCCTCCTCATTACCTGCTCAGATACATTGCCACCACACTTCTCTTTTCTTTTTTGATCCCTCCACCTATTTCTGCAATCATTTTGTGTCCCTACAATCCATACACTCCCTCTTTTCCTATTGTCGCCACTTCTGGTACTAAAATTACATCCACCTCTTTGCACTTCATTCCCAATATAAACAACCTATCTCTTGCTCCCCTCACATTTCTCAAAACCACTCTCACCCCCTCTCCTTGTCCTTCTCCTTTCATTATTAATCCAAACTCTGTAGTCTTGCCATTTCTGTCTTTACCGCCTAGCAGTTACTCTCTCTTGCTTCCCTCACTGTTTGTAGTCCCTTGCACATCACACATCTCCTGTAATGCACACATGGCGTCCTCTGTATCTTGCACCTGTCACACCTATGTTGCCAACCTGTGTGTCCCCTTATCCCACAAATTCTAAAAACTCCTTCTTCTTTCCCACAATTCCACCTGCTATGTCCTACCACCGCACATTTTGTACACTATTGTATCTCATTCTGATCCACAAATCTCTTCACTTCTGTCTTTGTTCCTTGCCATTTTATTCTCTTTTCAAATATCCTCTGTCCTTTGCTTTCTTTTGCCACATGAAATACCACTTCTACCATCCATATTCCCATGCTCCTCACTCTCTTCAGTGTGCATAGCCACGTAACCTCCTTCATCAACCTTGTATCATTCTTCTTCTCTATCCCCTCTCTTACCTCATTTAATTTGCCTTCCTATTCATAAACATCAATTTCCAGTAATATTATACCCGTCCATTGGTCCGCTCTCTTTGTTTTCTTCACCTTTTCTCGCATAACCTTCTGCCATCCCTTCATTCCCACTTCCTCTACCTTCCTCAGATCCTTCTTCTCCCGCACCACAATCTTTAATCTCAATTCCCTTTTTCCTATCTTCTCAATCATTTCCTCCTCCAATTCCAATTCCTCTTCCAAATCCATTTTCCCACATTTTCCTTCTATATCTTTTTGCGAATCCATCACTACTTTAAAACAATTTCCCATTCTCTTCTTCCTTTCCATTCTCATTGCCTTTTTCCTCTTCCTCTTCCTCTTCTTGCGCTCCCCTCTTATCCTTCTTTCCACCTTGCCTTCTTCCCTTCCTTCCTTTAATACTTCCCCATATATTCTTTCCCCTTCCACCAGTACTATTTTGTTGATTCCTTTTCCCTTCTCTTTTCCTATTCTCTTTACTAATTCTTCCAAACCCCCCAAACCTTCCATCCTACTCTGTACCTCTAAGTCTAACTTATATGCCCTCGCTTCCACTTCTCCTATCCCAAACATGTCTTCTATCTTTCCACTGTTTTCCTCCAGTTCTCAAAATCTTTCCTGATTTTATATGCCTGTCCTGATGTCAAACCTCCTTTGATTCCTCTTTCCTCTATTTCCTCCTTTCTCCTCTTTCTCTCCTCTCTTTTCTTTCCCTATTTTTCCTTCTCATCTCTCCTCTTCCATGCCTCCATCCCACCGCATTCCTCTTTCGAATTCTCCTCTTCCCTTTGCTGCCTTTTTTCCTCCCCTTCTGCATGCTTACTGTCTCCTATTGCTGTATTTTGCATGTTTTTGCCCTCTCCCAGTTCCATTGCTCCATCCTTTTTTTCTCTCCCAATCTGCTCTATCGTATTTCCCACACCTCCTTTTTCCTCCAATCCTTTTCCTTCTCCCCCTTCCTTTTTCCCTCTCCTCTAATCCACTTCCTTCTCCCCCACCACTTTCTTTTTTATTTTCCTCCAATCCCATTTCAGCACTTTTCCCATTTTCCCCTCTTTCTTCTTTTTTTCCTTGTCTTTCCCCCTCCCCCCACTTTAACCTTCTCCCTGTCAACGTTGGCCATAGAAGCACCTACCCTGAAGACTTCACTCTGCCCTCGACGTGTTCCGTGTAGGCCCTCTTATTCGTTTCTCGTGTTATTGTATTCTATTTTTGTTGTTGCTATTTCAATTGTCAGGAACATATTGGTCATCATACTTGTTTTGACC
This sequence comes from Tuber magnatum, assembly GCA_003182015.1. Taxonomy (NCBI): domain Eukaryota; kingdom Fungi; phylum Ascomycota; class Pezizomycetes; order Pezizales; family Tuberaceae; genus Tuber; species Tuber magnatum. The sequence continues at coordinate 3,526,760 of PYWC01000003.1, read as the reverse complement.
ACCCCTTGCCTGTAACAAGTAGTGTAATTGGTTTTGGACCAGTCTGGAAAAGGTAATCGAGTGACATCAGAAGCGATCAGCTAAAGTTTAAACCTTTTCCCTTTAACCCAAGCAGCGAATCCATAAGGGAAACTTCTCCTTCCCTTGTAGGTTGGAATAATTCATGACACTACAGAATGGGCCTGCCACTTATCTTGAACTGTATATCCCATTGTCCTTGAAGGTTTGTATGCTTATTGCAGGATCATTATTTACGATGAGGTATTCATAGCTCCTGTACCAATATGCTAACCGCATTTAGAGTCGCAGTCCATCAGCACCCAACCATGAGGTTGATCTTGTCAATAAAAAAAAAAAAACCCCCCGAAAATCCTCTAATCTCCCTATTTTATCTTAAGCAGCACCACCAACTCTGCTCGGGGTACTAGAATCGTATTGAGACACATTACAGCGTCAATACTTGAGGCGATCTCGCTCAGTCCATCACATGCGACTTTTTAGCCATACACTACGAATGCGGCAAGACCAGTGGGTCCTGGTAAGATGTGACAGAGAACTGAGTGATGGGTTATGTCTTAGCTGGTGCTTGGGCCAAGGTGTGTGGGAACGAGGGACCCAGGAGGGCAGAGCTGACGTACTGTAGAAGCTTTAACAATCAGCTCATATACTGTGTTGTTGATTTAGGGCAGGTCAGGAAAAAAACAAGGGGAACTTACTCCCTTAGTTCTATTTCTGTAAAGAGAAACATGACTACTATGTCTCACTCACGTATTTTTTTGATTCGGATGAATGACACCTGTTGAATTCAGTAAACAATCCATACAAAATGACAGTTTTTCTTTCTTCAAGTATTCGAAATACTAGCAAATAATAAAACAAAGATTTCCCGTGGCCTAAAAGTCCAGCCCACACTCCCTCTACTTCCTGCCAACAGGTTTTATGCTAGTATAAAATGAAACCAAGGATCTAAGCAACAACGATTAGCGAATATTCTTCAAAAGCACAAAAAGCCACCAACTGGAAATCTATATCGATCATATACTATTAGTTACAAACTCCATGTTTTATCATTTTGGTTTGGGAAGAATATACCTGATGGCCCAACAAAGATGCGTGAGCCTACCCACCTTAAAGCAGCCAAGTACTTCAAAATTCGACCATGCAACTTAATGCGTTGGAAAAAAGATGAGAGAGAAGAGAAATTTGAAGGACTAAAGGTGGGACAGGAGAGGGGGGGTAGTGGAGGGGGACAGTGGACTTGGAGAGAAATGGATCAAGGGCTGTATACTGAATTCCTAAAGCGAAGAGGAATGGGAGGAGTGGTTCGGAGGGGCTGGTTTCGTCAAATTAGCTTGGAACTTTTTCAAAAATTGTATCCTGGAAAGAATACCAGTCTATTCAAATTCAGTAATGGCTGGTTTTGAGGATTCCTACAATATCACCATATCAGTCTTCACTTTGTAACAAATACAGCAAGTAGATTACCAGTGGATTTTGCTTCAGCTATCCTTCACCGGATGCAGTTTAACCGATACAACTAACAACTTCGTGGAGACAATGAGATGGGATTGGAAGACTCACCTGCTACTATTGAAAAGTACAGATTGCAGAACATCTGCAATATGGACCAGACACCCTTGCTCTTCGAATACCTCGAAGGGCAAACATATAGTCCTATTGGGGCTAAAACAAGTTGGGTACAGTCAAGTAAGTCTAATGATTGGGATAAGAGACAGGGGATGATACAACTCACAGTATTCGCGGATGGGATTCCCTGAGCGAAGCTGCTTGTATTTTTCGTGGGAAGGGGATTGGAGCTACGGTAGTAGCAGAGAAGCGGTTAGATGACAGTTGGGTTGAAGTTAAATTCAACCCGACTGCATATGCCAACTCAACAAACATTGTCAAGTAGCTTGAACAGCAGATAGTACCTGTACTAGAAGATCAGCCAACACTTCTAGCTATGGACCTATTCTCTGCTCATAAAACAGAAGAGGTACTTGACACTTTATATGCCAATAACATTACGGTTAGTGTTATTCCAGGGGGTTGTACTGGGCTTGTACAACCTCTTAATGTTTCCATGAATCACCCATTTAAGGATATCCTAAAGGTGAAAAACATACCTTCTAAAAAAAAAGTAAAAAAGGCTAACCAATCTCGCATATAGGAGGAGTTAGATATTTGATTAGATACAATTGACAAGGAGGAGGAGGAGATCTTGTTTGGAGGAGGAAAGCTTACTGGAAGCATGGTTGGATGGTGCGGCATTGCAGCAACATGGGCAATCAGGGCAGCTGGAGAACATTTTTCTCAAGCAAAGCAGGATATTGTCCCCTGGACTTTTCAGGTTGCTGGACTGGCACTTCCAATTGATAGAAGTGCAGATGACAAGATTTCTATCCAGGGGATAGAAACGAGTTTCCTAAAAGATAGGTTCATAGATTGGCAGAATGGGGGGGCTAGGGATATCTTGGAGGATATTGGGGAGAGTTTTTTGAGTGTTGAGGATGGGATAGAATGGGAGGTTGGGGAAGTTAATATTGACAATAATGAGATTGGTGTTTTCTATAAGTAAAAAAAAAATTCATATCAGGAGTTAGTAAACTGATATTGTGCTATAAGTCTCAGACATTCTTGGCATGATTCACCTTAATTGGACTTCATAGCACATGGGCCGATTGTTAAAGTTTCTACGGTACAAGAGATACTTGTACCAGAACTAAAGTGCGCTACAGTACCCCGAGTGGCCGGTAATGCAAAAAAAAAATTCTTTTTGGAAGGTAGCCGCGGGGCAATCCAAAAGGGGTCTTATCTCAGATAATAATATTATGATGCTCTATCGGTTGGTGTCAGCGGAATAGGTCTCCTAGCCTTCTACAGCGGCGAAAAGACTTGCACCTGGTATCACTTGACTTCTAAAGGACGGCACCCTCACTGCCCATTAAAAACCCTCCCGATAACCCAAAATCGCTCTTACATTATCGGCCACTTAAGCCATCGTAATGGGCATCTGAGGTTGAAAGCACGGATTGCAAAGCAAACCCCCGACTAAAGGCCAAGGCGCCCCGGACTACCGTACCTGGAAAAACCGAAATAATTAGGAATCACGCTAGAAGGTTGGGGTTGCCTCTCCTAGTAAGGTCTGTTGTCTCAGCTGAGGGCTGAAGGGGGCCCCGTCCACCATATTCCCCCCTAAATCCAAGGGGGGAAATTCAGGACGTCCTTGCGCCATTCCCAATTATTTCGGTTTTTACGGTTGATGACTTGAATCGGGAATGCGCCCGGATTTTTTCTCACCAGTATATCATACCACGGCGCAGGCAATATTCGAATGTTAGGTTACCTGGACGCTATCAGCCATGGCCACTCGGCTGTTTGGAAAAGTAATTGAGACGTCTTGCTGTCTCCTCCCCTTTATATGTGGCATCCCACTACCCAATTACATCATGGGCCCGTCTCCCTTCCCGCATCTTGATTCGCCGAGTGATATCGCATGAGCCATTACTCAACCAACATTAACAGACATTAGTAAAGCCCAAGCCAAAAGTAGTGGGGCAGCCAAGAAATCACTTGGGCACGCGTACAGTACACAACTCGTGATCTAATAAATATGGTCACGATTATCGGATTGAACGACCACCAGCGACCGCTAAAAGTGCCCTTCCGTCAACCCTTCCTCTCACTCAGCCGCACGTCGCAATCGTAAACCACCAGTCCGCACTTCCTAGCCCTCCCCCCCACAAAAGTGTAAGAACCATTGGAACAAACCGTACCAGGTTTGCAAAGTGAAAATAAAAAATAAAAAAAATGGAAACCCTGATATGCTTGGCGGTCGTAATTCCCAAGGCGAGGCGGCTCCGTGTACGATCCAATCCTTATTTTTGGCACGGGGATTCGTGGAAGAGAACGCTCAGGCGTTGCCTGTGTGTGCTTCTCCTTCTCATCGATTCCCGTACCACCATTTGTTACCAAAAGCAAGCGGATGCCGTATCATGCAGGGAATTTTGGAGGGTGAGTGTGTGGACCCACCCAAAAAATGGATTTTGAGCAGAGAAATCAAAATTTTAAGCCGATTTTAAACCGTTAGAGCGTCTAGACTAGGGGCAGCGGCCAATGGAACAAAAAAAAAAATCGCTGTGAGGGTGTTTACCCGCTCCCCCCACTAGAGATTCTATTATAGCACTGCAAGAATTGGAGTGAAAAAAACGAGTACGATTCTTGCAGATCGACTCGATTTGAACACCGGGTGACGAAAAGTTTCTCCCAGGCTGCGCCCCAATGATAAAGTTAGATAAACTGACAATACCCCGATTTTCTTCCTTTGGGATCCTTCGCTCTTCCCCCGTATTATTTGAACACGGTGGCACAATCTTACCATCCCAAGTCTCAATTTTTCCAGACGAGAGAAGAGGAATGGGAAGGGAGATAAGTCCCTTTTAATGAAAAAAAAAAATGAAACAAAAGAGAATGAAACGTTCAGCAATATCCCGAGCACGGATAATCCGCTCCCCACTCCTCCGCTTACCTACTGAACTAATCCGATTAATTTCCACCTACCTCCCGACAAAGGCTGTGTTCACCCTCCTCGCGACCTGCCGACTCCTCTGCCACTCCCTAGCCCCTCTAATACTCGACAAGCTCTTCCACGACACTCCCAGGTCCTGGGACTTGACACTCAACTGGATACTGCCCAACTTCTCAACCTCGGGCCTCCTCCGCGCCCTCCGACCAAAAAACTACTCCCAGGAATTCAACATAAACTACCAAGACAGAACCGGGACAACATGTCTCCACACAGCATGTAAAATGGACGACGCGCTGACGCTGTACATACTTCTGGACCACGGTGCTAAGCCGGATATCTTCGACACCAACGGGGAAACACCGCTACACTATGCTGTGCAGTACGGGCGTGAGAACGTCGCGAGGGTGTTGCTACAGGAGGGCGCCAACCCAAATCTTCGCAGCATCGCCGGGGAAACGGCCCTTTCGTGGGCTGTCAAGTACGGGTACGCAGGGATCGTGCGGGCGTTGATAGAGTACGGAGCGGATGTGAACCGTCGGGTTGGAAAGGGCGAGACGCCGTTGCACTGGGCCGCTGTACAGGGGTTTGTGGAGATCGTGGAGGTGCTGTTATCAAGCGGGGCCCACGGGGAGATGGTGAATTGGGCGGGGCAGACGGCGTTGCTAGTCGCGGCGGAAGCCGGGCATGGGGATGTCGTGAGATTGTTTCTAGAAAACGGCGTCAATGTGGACGGGGCTGCTGGGGATACAGCACTGGTTGTTGCGGCGAGGCAGGGGCATCAGGATATAGTTAGGATGCTGTTGGAGGAAGGGGGCAAAGCCGGGAGGAATGGGGTTGGGGAGACGACACTGTTTATGATGGCCTTTTATGGGGGGATGGGGGTTCGGTGGGTGTTTACGAGCCGTGCAAGGAGACTTGTAGGGAGGCTTAAGAGGGCCGGTAAGGGTACTGTTGTTGCTGGTGGTCCTAGGTTATGAAGTTCTCATGACGGAAAAAAAGTTATGATTTTCTTCTCACTTCCGTTGTAAATATTTCCCTTTGCGGAGGAGAACAAGCTCTGGGATAGTCATGGTACGGTTGCATCTCGCATGTCCGAGGTTTCATCTTTGGTTCGGGTTTCCATTTCTCATCTTTTATTTTTTCTCTCTCTTCATCTTTACGGACTTATGCAATATTCTAGGATGTGGGGGAGACGACTTTGCACTTTTTCTGCTCTACTCGATCTACCAATCGACCCTCTTTTATGAATATGAATGATTTAGGGATTTCCCCCATCAAGTGATCAAGACTTCTTCATCCCTCCGGCCCACAACGAGAACTTCTCGCCAAGCATACACAACCCGTCTTGCCCTACCTTATCACAAGTAGGACAACCCGTGACGATCACCATCGGTGTTTCACAAGAATCAACCCACAGCCTCAAAAAAACCGATATTTCCAATATTCCAGCGCTTCTGATACTTTTGTGCTCCCGGAGTAGTCCTCCGGGAGCACAAAGGCAGCCCTCCCCTCGTTATACCGTGTAAATTCACAACCAATCACTCGACACCACTCTAGTAGCCCCCCAATGAGCCCGGAACTATAAGTGAAGGACTATTTATCGGTGCTCGGATGCTTTTGCCGAACCCCGCCGACTCAAATACACCTTGATACTATCCACACAGTATATTCATCCCCCACCCCCCCCAAAAATGCGAACCCCACAGAACGCAACCAGAATTCCCCCATCCCTCAAAGCTACCCCAGAAGAATCTCGGATCTATCTATTTACCACAGCCCACTTAGGCCGTTTCCACATTTAACTGTTCTAATCATAAAGTCGCACTAACCCGAAGGTTGGCTCCGCGCGCCAGCCGCACTATTCCATATCAGGCCGGGTACTGCTACCCTACGTTATGTCCAAAAATAGACCTTGGCGTGGTAGCCCTACAGTGCCCCAGTAGTTTAACCTTAATTAGACCACGGATTTGGGGGAGGGCTATTATCGGTTGATTAAGTTATTGCCGGTGTCATATCTATTATTCTTGAACTCTGTTAGAGTTCGCGGAGTGGTAGAGAGGTTCTACGGGACGGTCTTGTAGTAGGACGGGCTTCTGTACGGTACACGATCGCTTTCGGCTGCGCGGCGAAGGGCCGCTTTAGGATGTTTTCCGCACTGTACAGTATCATACCTTAAGTTGAAACTCGGAGTCTTTGTTCTTGGGATGTGGGTTGTGTTATCTTCTCCAAGTTATCAGGGGAGTCTAAAGGGGGGTTTTTTTTTATATGTTTGATCGCCGTTCCGCCGACCTGGGCGCGGGAACGCGTGACGGTACTTAGACTTCTTGATAGGGTACCGAGAGTGATGTGGCACGGTAGCGAGAAGCAGCACCTTCCTTCCCCGGTAGCTCCCGCTACCATATCGTTCCCGTCACCCTATCGAGCACGACTCCAGCACCAAAAGTCAGTTCTTCTATATACAAGCGAGAGAGAAGAGAAATTGCAGTAATTAATACCGAGTCTGCAAGCCATTTCAAGCTCTACCTTCCGTGGGTACATCCTGCACAACATCAATAAGGCTATTCCAATAGGCGGGTTCAAGCGTATCCCACTCCTTCTAGCCTATGTGTCCTAATGCATTCAGCCTGAGTTCCAGGGAAGTGGTCCCTTGCTTTACAGGTAATGTGATATTTGAGAATCCGCCACATATTTCCGAACAGATTGAAGTCTAGTGATAAAGTCGTCCCGAGGTGCAGCGGAATACCCAGGTCTTTCTTTAGCCCCACCCTGTAAGACACCGCATTGCAAAATCGCCGGGGCTTCGGCCCCGGTTGGGATTCCCCATTCGCCCTAGCGAATAGGTCGTGACGGTATTGTCGGACTCATGGTGGCTGCGCTTGTGGGGGTTCAGCTGTGCAGTTGTGCTACGATACTCATGGCTTTCGGCGCCAAGATCGTTCTCGAGTAGCGGTGTGGAAGGGCTATATATTCGGCTATCATACTTGTGGTGTCATCGTGTTTTATAGGGCTCTACTCTATAGAATTTCCTGTTTGGGGGATGTCTTGGCATGCTTTATTTCCTATATATAGGCATGCTCTTTCCCCTCTCAAGTTAGTTCACTACCCTTAAACAATTCAAGGATTTAACAAACAAACAAAATCCCTTCCTGGTTTGACATCAGCGACAACCACCATCCGACAGAGTAATAAACTTTGTCTCCCCCGATCTCTATCAGGTCCCGCTTCATTATCTTTTACCACTACGTTACTGGTCACATTTCACTGTCATCGGTCAAGTCTATCTTTCATCACACTCTCCCATGATATAATATATATATATATATATATATATATATCATGGAGGTTATTGGGTCTTGTTTATGCTATAGGATTTTCCTGTATGCAGTATTCTTATACCTTAAAACAATAACTTAAAAGAAAAATCATGGAGGTCATAGAGCAACACAGGGCAAGTCAAGGTCCACAAGCACAGTCTGGTTGAACATACCATCCAAATTCTAGGAGGCTTCCATGTTAGTATGGGACAATTACAAACAAAAATTCAAAAACCAAAGTGAGATGGCAATGGAAGTAACAACAGTACCTTTACAAGTACTGTAGTACAACTATATTTATAAAGTTCTCATACCCTTCCTTGTTAGTACTCCAAGAATTATACTTACTAACAATAAGAGAATAGTACAAGCATTTCAGCTAAATGTGTTCAGATATCTCCCTGGAGATATTGAAAACATTTATTACAATTTGTTTTACTGAATAAGAAAAAAAGGATTGGAAAAGCATTTCAGATAAATATTTTGAATATTCCTATAGGAATATTGGGAATGTTGATCAGAATTTGTTTTACTGAATAATAAGAAAGAGAGGGTTGGCATAGTATTTCAGATAAATATTTTTGGATATCTCTCTAGAGATATTGAAAACATTTATCACAATTTGTTTTACTGAATAATCAAAAAGAGAGAGTTTGGAATCAGTACAGGTACTAGATTAAGAATTTGTGGTTTCATAGTATTATTTGATACTTGTTATGTTTCAAAAGTATTACTTGATACTTTAAATATTTTATGTTTGGTTTTATACTATTATTTGATACTTATTATGTTTCAAAAGTATTGCTTAATAGTTTAAATATTGTATGTTTGATTTCACAGTATTATTTAATACTTACTATGTTTCAAAATTATCATTTGATACTTTAAGCGTTTTATGATTTGTTTAAGTATTATATGATATTTGGTTATTATTGATTATAGTTCATACAGGACATAGACAGGTTTATGTATTTAAAGGCTGCTGAATTCTACAATAGAAACAGCAGACTTTGACTCACAGTATTTCTAATGTACTTGGTTAAATGCTTAGTTCTTTGATCTTCTATTACACTCATTTGAAATCTTCTTTAGCAAGTAGCACTTGCCTCTTGCAGATTGAGAGACTATCTCCTCCTATTGTATTCAAAGTGTAACTGGCATTCTAGTGAGAACATGTTACAGGATCGGTAAAGTATTTTAAATAAAGATTTTTAGATATTTTTTTGGGAATATTGAAAACAGTTATCACAATTTGTTTTACTAAATAATAAGGGAGAGAGGATCAGCAAAGCATTTTCAAGGACTGGAGATATTAAGAAGAGAATATATAGGCAACAAGCATAGATGTAATATGTATTAGTAGTTGTAACGTGTTTGGGCCTGGCCCTAGTCACATAGCGGTACAATAGGAGCAGATGACTTCTTGATCAACAAGAAGCGAGAGCTGCTTACTAAAGGAGTCTTTGAATGGGGTGTAATAGGGGATAAAAGGTAACCATTCAACCAAGTATATTAAGAATACTGTCTGTCGAAGTGTGCTGTTTCTATCGTGGAAATCAGTAGTCTTTAAATACAGCATATCACTTATCTCCAGTATGAGCAATATTCCAAAACATTGTTTGTATCAACTGATAGCACACGAAACAATACAAGTATCAAGCAATACTGTGAAACAAAACATAAAACAATATGTGTATCAACCGATAGCACATGAAACAATACAAGTATCAAACGATACTGTGAAACCAAATATAAAACAATGTGTGTATCAACCAATAGTATACAAAACAATACAAGTATCCAATGATACTGTGAAACCAAATATAAAACAATGTATGTATCAACTGATAGCACACAAAACAATACAAGTACCAAATGATACTGTGAAACCAAACATAAACTAACCTAGTACCCGTACTGGTTACAGTAGTAATAAGGGTATAGATATGGAACAGGTATACGGGTAGGTGGAGGATACTAGTATATTATGTTTACTTTGTATTTAGCTAGCAGGTTTGCTCCTAGAAATATTAGTCAAGTTCCTTTCTCCTCTAGCTCTAAGTTTAGTTTGTTCAACTATGCTTTCTATAATACAATAGATAGTATCATACTTGACAGAGTATAAGAACCTTATGATATTATGGTAAAAGTACCTAGAGAAGTATTAGTTAGATCGCAGAAGTGAGGATAATAATTTTACATGACTTATAGTTATGAGTTGTTGTTAGATAGTATAGTATGAAATGTATGAAACATATACCTGGGTAGGTACATCCATGTAATACTTGTATTTTAGTAGGGTTAAGGGTTACAAATTCCAAAAAGAAATTTGCAAGATAGAAAGTTCAACTTGTATCCAGATCAGGTTTTTTTATACATATTTTTGATATAGTATAATAGGTATAGTATAGTTATAGACAGAAGGTAAACTTATATTATAAAGTAAAAAGCTAAATATCTAAAAACCTTAGCTACTTACTACCATTAATACTACCTTTTCAAATGTTCTTTCAACATAACTTCAGTTTTAAGTTCTAAAATAGCATGGATACCTTACCTTCAGAAAAGCCTATTAATCAAAACATTCAAAAAAGTCACTTGTATTGTAAGCAAGTTCAACAAATGAAAACTATACAAGATTTAAGTCACTATCGCTTTGTATCGAATTTTAATTATGAAATATCAAAAAGCTCCTTGACAGATCATCTGTAGAAGTATGTAAACTGAAAAGGTATGGATTTAGAGCTCTCAAACTGAGATTTCCAATATACTACCAAATACGAATGTACCACAAGTCAGGAAACACTGAAAATAAAAGTGTGAACAACAGTAGTAAGATTTAGCACAAGTTACAATACTAGTATTTCCAAATACCAATTCTGATGAACCTGAAAATCAGAATCCAGAAATAGGAATCCAAACCCTAATGATTATGTCAGAAAGGCTGCAACTTGTCTATAATAAATAGCTAAGGCATTTGGTACCAGGATATTAGGCAGTAGCTGACTGTAAGGACAAGTGAGTTGTAACTAAGGCCTGATTGTAATGGGGGCACCCGTAGGAAGATGGATCCCAAGGTTGGGACCACACCGAACAACTTCAAACTTATTGCCAAAAGTTCACACAAATGTAAGGGTAAAGTAAGTAGTAAGACTTAATATCGTTAAGCCTAATGCTTTACTCAATTAAGGTTTCCAGAGGATTGATTGTAGGGGTAGGAGAGTTCTTGCATAGATTTTCAAGTAGTTTTATCTTATGTCAGAAACTCCCTTATTGTAATAGGGGCACCACTAGGAAGATGGATCTCAAGGTTGTGACCACACCAAACAAGTTCAAACTTATGGCCAAAAGTTCACACAGATGTAAGGGTAAAGTAAGTGGTAAAACTTAATATTATTAAGCCTGACACTTCACTCAATTAAGGCCTCCAGAGGATTGATTGTGGAGGTAGGAGAGCTGTTGCATAGATTTTCAAGTAGTTTTATCTTATACCAGAAACTTTCCTATCAATTTACTGCAACTATTCGAGCACACCCTTCTCCGCTAAGGGTGGTTCGACATGTCTCCTTGCATACCTTTCAGGTATCCATGTGTCAACACACTCTAGTCAGTATTTACCTCATGCAGTTATCATTTCTGTGGTGCATCTTCACTTTGCCCACTGGGGTGAATAACCTCTTCGTATCAGTACCTGGCCAGTGGCTAACAGTCAAGACACCTGAAGAACTGGACTATCAATGATACCCTTCCTATATGCATTAATTCCTACTTGACTCTGGAAGCTACCATGAATAGTTTATCTCTCTACTTTTCATAACTCTTAGACTTCCGGTGTCTTCCACATGATATGGTGGTCCTGTCGTGCTCCAATGGGTACTACCCATTACCACTATCTTGGATCCACCTTACCTGTGGTAGGAATCATGCTTTTAGTGCCTCTACACTTTTCTTACAGAGTCAATGGCATTGTGGACACGTTCATGCTTGATAGGTGTAAAACTCACCCAGTTGCGCCAGCAGAACCCGTGACTACCTTCATGACTCCCATGGTTAACTCCCGTTAACTCCGTCAGTTTTGCCCCATTTTACTCTGAAAAACTTGGATGAGATACTCCACCTTCCACTATATACCTCCTTATATATCCTGCAAACAGCTCATGTCTACCAGATGGCAGTGATATACACGGTGTTGCAAGCAGGTCTACAATAATACCCTTTTGCTAGACTGTGCAAAACTACACAACCCTTTGCCCATGACGTCCAGGCCTCAAAGCAGGGCCCGAGGGGTATGATGGGAATAATGTGCCCAATTTACACCTTCTTCAGAGCTGCATAGCCTGCCCAATAGCATCTTCTGGAACCCCAGATTCTGGTATCATACATGGCTTCATGTAACAAAGATTCTGGTCATTTCCCCGGAACTCGGTGAGAGACTTTGCATTGTCAGGTAGGGTAACTCAGGTTTCTAGACAGGGTAACCTGAGTTCCAGGACAGGGTAACTGTGATCCCTGAGTAGGGTAACCTACTCTGGAGGTCAGAGTAACTATACCCTGTTACTCTGTTAATTCCTATGGCAGAGATAGACTTCTCTTCCCTTCACGGGCCCAGTTACCCAGCCAAGTAGGATAACTTGTCCTCAGTCAATCCTTGAGTATGCTAACACCTCCCCAGAGTGTATGTCTCACTGGTTATAATGGAACACGGACTATCAGGCTTCTGTGGATCAAACTCCTGCTTGCACTCCTGTTCCTACCAGTCTGGCTCAGAGCAGCCTGCATACATGTAGGTGCAATCTGCCATAGCTCCTATATACTGGGTTGTTACACTGATACATGACCAAGTGAATGCTAGGAAGGCTCACTACATTCAGAATAGATGGAAGTGTAAAGGCAGTATCCTATAATGAATATATTGATATGATCTCTTCTTCTTCACTAATGATGTCTGCAAAACCATAGGTGGTACCTCGATATTTAAATTCTACGTCCAGGTTTTCATGCGCTATCAACTCCTTCCCTGCTTCTCCTTGTGTTCTAAGTGTGAACTTTGTAGACATTGAAAACCTTTACTCTACTTCACTCTGAATTCCTTGTACTGCGGGATAGTGTTCCCACTCCTCTCCATACCATGTTTGCTCTGTTCATAGTCACTCGAACCCTTTCACCATGCCCACCAGCTACTGGTTCATTCTCTACATATGGAGTGATCAGCTCTGATGACAGACTTATCAATGCGGTTAGATCCATTATCTATCAGTGTCAACCCGCAGGAGGTATGCCCCTCCCTTATTATGCCAATAGCATTTCAGCCTCCTGACACTGAGTGTAACGTGTTTGGGCCAGGCCCTAGTCACGTAGCAGTACCATAGGAGCAGATGGCTTCTTGATCAACAAGAAGCGAGTGCTGCTAACTAAAGGAGTCTTCAAACGGGGTGTAATAGGAGATCAAAGAAGTAACTGTTCAACCAAGTATATTAAGAATACTGCCCGTCGAAGTCTACTGTTTCCACTGCGGGAATCAGTGGTCTTTAAATACAGCATATCGCTTATTTCTAGTATGAGTGATATTCCAAAACATTTTGTGTATCAACCGATAGCACACAAAACAATACAAGTATCAAACGATACTTGTGAAATGAACATAATCTAACCTAGTACCAGTACCAGTTACACTCAGGGTTAATATTTTGTATAGCAGGCCCTATACCGACTCTACATTATCATGCTTCTGGGTGCAGATGCATGATCATCTCTTGGTATGTTGTTCTCTCCTCAGGATTTCCTCTGCATTCCTCCACCAATTGACTTGAAATTTGGTCTTGCTACTAGTAAGGCAGCCGCAGACTCCTATTACAGTAGCTGACCTCCCCCCAGTTGGTATCCATTAGTTGGTGCAGCTGAGTGATCTTTGCCTGCACTTTCTCCACTATCAACTGACAGAATCAGTTCGTTCGACCTTATCATGATAGTCGAGAAATATTTCTTGCAGATTTGGTGGAAATCCCTTAATTGCCCACCTCCGGTGGTGGCGCAATTGCAGATTTTGTGTCCGTATCATATTGGTAGAAATTATCTCCTTCTCCAAATACTCTGGCGGACCCTGTAATCGAACATGTGATGATTTGACAATAATCATGTGACACGTCTCTCATGCTATACCAGTTCATCTTATATGTAATACAGGACAACTCTGTACAATTCGCTTGAACATATTTGAGAAGACAATAAATGGAATTGCTAAGCTTGTTATGAATATAAATAACAATTAATAAAAAAGACCTGTAGGAAAATACTTTATCTGGCATTATTAGGTGCATCTTTTCCTGAAGTTAGATATTAAAAATGAGTGTTATGCCTTGCACGGAAATGATTTGTTTATAGGAGCAGAAAATGTACTTCTTACCTGCAAGCAATTGGTACAAAAGGTGGCAGAGGGTGGAGGATAGGGCCAACAAGTACAGAAAAGGATTATATAGCATGAGGTAGAATGGGTTACAAGATGTCAAATTCCAAAACTCGAATTGGGAAAGTACTGTATGCTTCAAAGTCAACTGGAAGATCCTGAAACGATATTAGTTGTCCATCAGTATATTCAATCTTTTGGTTATTGCAAGTATAATATAGTTGTCAAATTTAGTAAAGTGAAAATAAGACTAATAGTAATTTAAATATAGAACTTACATCCTGTAAACTAGCTAGAGCAATTACTTGTTATTGGAATTCTGAAACTATTTGAACTAATTTTGATGTTTCTAATCACTCTGTTAGCAATATAGTACAAGCAGTTAAAAGAGTTCTCTCTTCATCGACAGCAACTAGATGGCTGAAAAAACTTGGATTCAAGTACAAGGAATATCAAAAGAGAATCTATAATGATAGTTATGAAAGACCAGATGTTAAGAAATGTCAGGAGAAGATATTTCTATCTAGGATGGTAGCATACTAATAAGAGCTTATGACATGCGATGAGGAACTCAATATTGCCTCAAATTGACTTTATGAGTCCGAAGAAGTTCAGTCTGTAATTCTGATCACATAGGATCAATACACATTCAATTCAAATGACAGTCAATATTGTATCTGGGTTCATGATTCACACAAACCATTATAGACAAAAGGTTGTCACCAAGGCCTATATATTTCACATTTCTTGACACTGACCACATGTTTATAGGATGGGGAGGCAGTGGTCATACTGAAGTGTAAAGGCAAAATCTAATGCAATAGAGATTGATTATTACAGTAGAATATTGAGAAAGCAATACCCTGTTTTGAAGAATAGTTTCTGGATTGCAAAGTATTGTTTGCTTATAACAATTTATGCAATAACTGCAAATATACTGAGGATGCTCTCCTTGCATCAGAAATGAACTTGGTACCAGGCGGTAAAAACTGCCAAATAATGTGAGACACTTTTGTACTAGATGAGAAATATCCTGCAGGTAGATATGTTCAGTCTATAACATTTCCGAATGGAGTTTCAAAGAGACTAAAGGTTTTACTTACTAAGAGGGGACTATGGCCTCAGAATCAACCACATTTTCACACTTAATGTTCTATCAAATCTGCTACAGGAATGACTTTTAAGTTAAATTCACAATGTTTGGAGTGTGGAAATTGCAGTGCTTGAGCTCTTCTAGCAATACAGCCTGACTTTCAAAATCGGAAAGGTCAGATTGTAGAGGTTATTCCAGCTGCTAAATATGAGGTCATATTCTACCCAGCATTCCATTGTGAGTAGAACTTTATTAAATACTTCTGAGATGCAGCTAAGGTCTATACATACAACAACTATGAATATGACTTTGAGTCACTCAAATGCCTGGTCTCTCAAGCATTAGCAGGAGTGTTAAACAAGTTGATCAGGAAGTATTGGGCAAGAACTAATCAGGTAATGGAGGTATATCGAACCAATATTGTATATGGTTCTGCTAAGTATGAGAGGTCAGTTAACAGAAGGTATAAATCGCATAGACAGATATAAAATTGGCCTATTGATTATATTATTATTGTAATATATGTCAAATTCAATAGTTTATAGCATTGTAAATCTATACAAAAAACCTGATCTGGATCCAAGTTCAACTTTCCAACTTGCAAATTTCTTTTTGGTATTTGTAACCCTCAACTCTACCGAAATACAAGCATTATATGGGTAAACCCACCCAGGTGTATATTTTATGTGCTTCATACCATATAAGATTTAAGGTATTTTGTGTATAACTTGTATTTGTGGTTATATGGGTTATTATATTGTAACTATATAACTTATTAGAGTTATATAAGGTTATAAAAGTTTTGTACTATGACTCACTTAGAGGTCATAGGCTTTGATATGAGTCACTATTTTGACTTATAGTTATTTGATTTGGTAGGTAGTACAGATAACTTATAGTACAAGTATAAGTTGTATAGATTTTACATGAGTTACAGTTGTAACTTATCTGGGTAATGGTAACAGAAAGAGGTCTATATTAAGATAAGGTTTTCACAAATGGCTTAGCTCTTTATATATGATAACCATCTATTGTTCTTTTCTATCTATAATCTCAGAAAATCCAAAATATCTTTATAGTTCTAACTACTACTTTGTCTAGTAAACACTTAATATAACAAGATTGATATACTTAAAACTGGTAAGAAACCAATTCCTAGTGAGAATATTAAGGTAGAGTTAAGGGACTCAAGAAAGTCCTAGATATAATATAGTTTGTAGAATCAAAAAGATATTTCAATGCTGACATAGAGATATAAATTAACCTATTAGGATGATATGCACAATATTACCTGTTGCAAGTTCTATAGATAGTAGAAAACTATAACAGATATAAATTTCTAAGGCTATTCAACTAAAATAGTGGGATTGCTACTTCTACCTTTTAAAGTAATTATTTCTATTAGCTTTTTGATAATTAGTTATACTATATTAATAAAACTATTTCTTATAAGACATTTCTGACTAGTTCTTCAAACTTCTTGGTATATTGAGTTTTTGATTCCAGAGATTTAGATCTTACTGATACCAACAGAAAAGCTTCCTGATGAAAGAGCAATAGTTAAGTTATATTCTGCAAGTACTATTCTTGGATTAGCTCTTCATAATAGGCTAGAGAAAGCTTACATCAGGAATTACAATACCAATAACTCTGGTTCTGGGATATTCTGGTTGATTTCTTTTAGTAGAGGTAGAGTTTCTAGTATATATTAATAATTTCAATTGCCATTTCTTTCTTCTTTTTTGTATGACACTAATGTAATTTAGTTATTGATTGCTGAGTTGGTCTTTCCTTCAAGCAATAAGTACAAATATAAGTTACTAAGAGTAAAGTAATCACATTCTTTCAATTTATAGACATAATTGCTTCTTCTAATAAAAGTTATATTTTTGTCCACCTGGCAGACAGAATTGTCATTTCTATTACTATTTTGGATTATTGCTACTCTGCTTAGCTCTTGTACATATACTATATTAACTTGAATAAGAAAACAACATACTAGTATGTTAATTTTAAGTACAGCAGTGCTTGTATAAACTGAACTCTTGCTAAAAGCCAAGAAATTGGAGACTGAGATAATGCAAGTACAACCTCAAGTGGTAATTAGTATAGTTGAGAATATAAGAAGTGAGGTAAATAGATACAGTATAAAATAAATAAATGATATAGTTCACGCTAGCCAAAATGTGCACTAGAATTTTTATCATTTTCAAACTCTATAGACTCAACAACCTCTAGACTAATTAAAATGAAAAAACCTAACTATTACAGAGAGGATGAAGGAGAACAATAGTTAAGTTTTTTGTTTATCACTAGGCTGTGTAACAACTTGTCTATAGAGTTTGAAAAGTTGAGTTTTTGGTGTAAAATGCAAAAAGGTATTACATCAGCCATACTATTTAAGTTTGTAAGATATACAAATTAGACTAGCAAGTTAGGGTTCAGAGGATTTTAATACTATTTTCTACTAATAGTATTAAAAAACCTAAATCATATAAGTTATAGTATAAGATTTACTACAAAATTAAATATATGTTAGTATTATAAATTAGCATTAATTAATATAATATAACTTATTTTTAATACCAATATACCTAATATAGTGGTAACTTGAATATCATAGAATTTTTATTTTTATCATTTCGGCAACAAATTCTACACACAATACTGAAGTTTAATTGATGAAGACAAGCTAGTTACTGGATGGGTCAGCTTGGTGGCCCACTAAAAAAAGGAGATTTTGAAGTAATAGGATAAAAAACTTCTAAACTTGCATCTGAAACTGCAATATATGGGGATATAAAAGAGTCAGTTCCTTGTACTAGTTCTAATACAGTGTAAGAGTTTTCTGTATATATGAATATAGAGTTAGGTATGATATAAGATCTTAGTTCAAGGTTAAATAAAATCGCTTCAGTGGTAACAATAAACTAGAAAGTAGAGATCAGTCAGCTTCACAGAAGTAGCTCTCACAACAAACTACCTGGTACTACAAGAAGAAACTAGAATTAGCTAGAAGGCTTGTAGAAATTCAGAATACTACTCAAAGTACAGGTCTGATTAAAGATTAATGCAACTTTAAGAAAAAAATTGTTTATAATATTATATATTTGAAACTAACAGTATATTATATAGACAATCCAGATAGTGGTTATAATAATAAAGACAATATTCCATTGCAGTTTCTGATAGATCAAGTTATTCAGATCTGGGTAAGCATTGCTGACAATTAGAAAGAAGAGGTTAAGATGTATATTTTCTATTGTGGTAAGTGAAAATTGTTATTTGTACTAGATTATACTAGCAGAATATATAGCAGAATAATTAAAAGTAAGTTCAAACTAATAATATAATTTGACAGCCATGCATGATCTGCAACATTATATGAAGTCAAAGAAATTTCAACATCATAAGAAGAATTTGGAGTATCACCAACAGGTCTTAGTATTTATGAAGTTCCAGATATAGGCTTTAAAGAGACCAATTTCAATATGGAATAATTGCTATATGGAAATTGTACAGGTAATTGCCTCCTTATCAGGAAGTGGTCATAGAGTTACACAAAGAGTCATTCATAAAAAACAAAAGTAGATTAGGTCTTGGATTATTGGTCTACATAAATCTCGTAAGAGGAGTAGCATGGTATCAAGATCGAATGAAGAAGGAATACAACTCATTGTTAGAGAATTTATTTTACATATTAAAGATGCAATTATATCACTAGGGTTGGCCTCTGGTATTATAAAATACTAGGCTACTGGAGTCCTATTTCTACCAGAATCTTGAGCCAAAGAATTCCTTAATTATATGCCAGCTTGAGAAATAGCCAATCTACTGCAACCTCCCTTTGACTTAGTACATAAGATACTGACCAGTTGAGTTGCATCAATCTGATTAGGAAAATTTGGTTATAAGTATAAGGAAATAAAGAAAAGAGTTTACAAGGATAGTTACAAACAAGAAGATAAGATTATATATAGCCAGCAGGGATTTCAACTCCATCTTGACCACTTCAAGCCTTTTTTGGTTAAATGGAAGCTAGACTTAAATGGTCAACCTCAAATGATTGTACTTGAGAACCTACTACCAGGTCAGTAGCTAATTATTATTTTAATACATGATGAATCAACATTTGAAGCAAGTGATAGTCAGATCTTTGCTTGAATAAAAGATGGAAAGGCTCCAATAAGGAAAAAGAATTATGGAAAAAGCATTATGGTATTATACTTTGTTACTCCTATAGGTCAGCTAAAAGCTTCAGAATCATGAGCACTTAGTGACCTTCCACAGTTTGGCCTGTCAGAGGATTATAATATCAGATATAGTCGTTATATAGTAATAATAAGACTCAAATATGAGGAGACAATTGGTAGAGTAGAGATGATCTTGTTCAATAGGTTATTCAAGTTGCTATACCAATCTTTGAAGCTACCTTTCCTGGATGCCAGGCTCTATTTTATTTCAATAATGCAACTAGTTATCTGATCTTTGCACCTGATGCCCTTAGAGCAAATAGTATGCGTCTTTACCCAAGTGGCTCTCAAGCAAGGCTCCAACCTGAAATCAATTCTAGTATGAATGATATCCAGTTACTGCGAATAGAGAACCCAAAGGTTTAAAAATAGTGCTACATGAGAGAGCATTATAGAGGCAAGACCAATAACGTCAGTGCAAGAAGCCTGGAAGTGACAAATATTAAAAGATATATCTTCTTAAATGTAACTGCTATACATATGTAATCATAGTAAATCAACTTGATTTTAAAAATCAAAAGTACAAGCTATAGGAGGAAGTAGAGTAACATGACCATCTTGTTTTATTCTATCCAAAATTCTATTGTAAACTTACTTTTATTGAGTATATGTGGAGAGCAGCAAAGTATTATACAAGTACTAACTATAGATACAATATCAAAACACTAAGGCAGCTTGTTTCAGAAGCATTGGACTAGGTATTCAATCACCTAATCTGAAAATATCCCAAATGAGTAGAATATATTATGGATGTATATTGGAGTAGAATACTCTATAGTTCTTCTGCCTTTATAGCATCAACTAAATATAAATATAAAAGCCATTGATGCACCTCTGGCAAGACTACTATATAATAGGAACTATCTATACTATTAATAAAATATTACATATCACTTATTTTATTATTGTATTATGTTCTTTCAACTAGTGAACCAGTTAACATACAAAATAAAACTATTGCTATCAAACCCTCTTTTTGATAAATGAAATATTAGCCTTAGGGCTTGGCATTTTAGGTAGCACAGCCACATAACATTTTTTTAGCCTGGTGTATGTTTTGGCCAGCTTGAACTATAGAAAGAGTAAAAAGTACAACAAAATATCATAACTTCCTTCTCAAATTATTCTATTGAGTCTGTTTACTATAAGATTTTTTATGGCCTACAAAAATGGAAAGGCCTAGGACCAGAGAGAACTGAGATAACTCAAAAACCTTTCTTCTTTCCTATACTAGTATCCGCAATAAAAAAACATTATACAACAAGAGATAAGTTGTAGGTAATGTTCGTTACGNTCTCCCATTACTTCTGTGGACCCGGGGATCGAACATGTGACCTTTTGCCAATGGTCAAGTGACATGCCCATTACGCTATACCGGTTTGTCTTGTGCGTAACAGTGGCCCCGCCATTACACAGGCCTTGGGGGCGTATTCAGTATGTCCTCTCCGTTCCACTCCCGTCCAGAGTCCGAACCAGGTCTTTTCCTGGACGGGGCCCCATTTCTTGCTACCCAAATTTGACGGGGGCCCGTTCAGGGCATAGGCAGGGCAGGGCCCCTTGCGGGTGACGGGGTGGGGAAAGCCTACGAAAACGCCCCGCCCCGGGCCGCTCACCGGCCCGGGGCGGGGAACGGGGCCGGGGGCCCGTGTTTTTCAGGGCTCCGGAGGCCCCGTAACGAACTCTAGTTGTAGGTCTTATTATATCTATTGCATACTACTGTACTAGAGGGGCCAATAACTTCCTGGTAAGTTATAGTAACTAAAACAACATATTGGTTCAAAATTCCTACTTCAAATATTATAAGATTGAAGAAGCAGGAAATAGAACTCCTTCAATCTCTAGGAACCCAGCGTCAAAACCAGACTGGACAATAAAAACAGCTGAGAATAGAGTATTCACTTTATAAAGAATTCCTAGAAGAGAGAAAGATAGGCAAGATAGTATAGCAGAGATAGTTTTGAGTAACATTGAGGTCGCTAATATCTATACACTTGTAACGGGGGCACCCCTAGGAAGATGGATCCCAAGGTTGCGACCACACCGAACAACTTCAAACTTATCACCAAAAGTTCACACAGATGTAAGAGTAAAGTAAATGGTAAAACTTAATATCGTTAAGCCTGACGCTTCACTTAATTAAGGTCTCGAGAGGATTGATTGTTGGAGTAGGAGAGTTCTTGCATAGACTTTCAGGTAGTTTTATCTTATGCCAGAAACTTCACCATCAGTTTACTCCAACCATTCGAGCAGACTGTTCTCCGATAAGGGTGGTCCGACACGTCTCCTGGCACACCCTTTGGGCATGCATGTGTCGACACACTCTAGTCGGTATTCACCTTATGCGGTTATCGTTTCTGCGGTGTCTTTCCATTTTTCCCGCCGGAGTGAAAACTTCAGCGCATCGGTGTCATGCCAGTAGCTAACAGTCAAGGCACCTCATGAACTAGACTATCTATGACACCCTGCCCATATGCATCGATCTCACCTTGACTGTGGAGGCTCCCGTGAGCAGTTTATCTATTTACTATTTATGGGTCTCGGGCTTCCGGTATCTTCTGCAGGGCATGGTAGTCCGGGAGTGATCTAATGGGTACTACCCATGACCACTACCTCGGATCTACCTTACCTGTGGTAGGAATCATGCTTTTACTGTCTCTACACTTCCTTTTCAGAGCCTATAGGGTTGGGAGCACGTTCGGGCTTGGTAGGTGTAAAACTCTCCCAGTTGCCCCGGCACCACCCGGGACTACCTTTAGGACCCCCACGGTGAACACCCATTAACTTTGTCAGTTTTGGTCCGTTTTACTCCAAACAACTTGGAGGAGGTACTCCACCTTCCACCCTATGCCCTCTTATATATCCTGCAAACAGCTTACGGTCGACGGGACGGCAGCGACGTATACGGTGTTGCAAGCATGTCTGCAAAGATTCCTCTTTGCTAGACTGCACACAACTACACAACCGTTTGCCCATAACGTCCGGGCCTCAAGGCGGGGCCGGAGAGGTATGATAGGAATAATATCTTCCATTTACAGCTTCATTGAAGCTACGTCGCTCACCCAATAGCATCCCCTGGAACCCCAGATTCCGGTATCATGCATGGGTTCGCGTGACAAACATTGCAGTCAATTTTCCCGAACTCCGCGAGGGACTTCGTATTGAAAGGTAGGGCAACTCAGGACTCTGGGCAGGGTAACCCAAGCCCCAAGGTAGGCTAGAGTAACCTTGTCCAGCGGACAAGATAACCTTTCCCTGTTACCCTGTCTATCCCGTCGCTGGTGATAGACCTTTTGGACCTGTCTCTAGTTACGTGGCCTAGCTGAGCAACTGCGCCTTTAGAAGTCGCTAAGTACCCTGACACTGCTCCGGCGTGTATCCTGGTACCTAAGTCCCTGACCAGCCAATTCTGTTCATTCTTGGAGCCCGGGCCATCGGGTCTCCGTAGGTCAAGTACTTCCTTGCCTGCCAGTTCCTACCAGTTCGCCTCCTGGCTACCTGTATGGGTATAGGTTCGGTTTGCCATAGCTCATGTATGCTGGGTTGTTACATCACTCCCCTCTTCTCTACGGTTCGTCCCAGACGGTTAGCGTCATCTCTTATTCCCACGACTCGGTTCCCCCAAGACCCTATGGTTCCTGGGCTTGGACGGATATCTTTGGTGGAAATCCAGGATGGCCTGTAAGCCTGTTCCTTCTAGCAACTCATAGGGCTCCCATGAATTCTCCTCAGCCCCGTAGCCTTCCCATGAAACCAGGTGCTGGATGAAGCGCGACGGAAACTTCGCTTTCGCTCCTCCATACCATCGGCTGTCCACAACAGCTTCAATATCGTAACTGGGCTCGTTGTCTACAAGTTCCGGGGTAGGGACTTCCTTGACCCTACCTCCTGCCGGATCCTCACAGTATGGTTCGAACAACGTGACATTGCAAACTGGGTGGATACTCCATCTGGTGGGCAGTTGGAGTTCATAGGTGGGGTTACCCACCCGACATTTGACCACAAAAGGGCGAAACACCCCTTGGTCCAGCTTCTCCATCGGACACTTGGTGCGGATGTTCTTCCAGTTTAACATCATGCGGTCTGCTTTCTTTGCCCGCCCAGCAGTCACATCCTCCATGGTAACACAGTCTGGTGATGGCAGCCCTTTCTAGTCATGCCATTTCCGTTGCCTTTCTTGTGCCCGTTGAATCGTTTCTCGGATCTCTTCCCAGGTTCCTTCCCATTCCTTGACCAAGAGCTCACTGCCAGAGTGTATTCCTTGGGTATCAGACACGACACCCCACCAGTTTCTCCTTGGGTTAAACCCATAGTTGATCTCAAATGGTGACAACCTGGGGGATTCTGATGTCGAGGTGTTGTACGCATACTCCGCAAGGTGTAACATTGAAACCCAATCATCTTTTTTGTAGGAACAGTAACTACGCAAGTACTGCTCCAGTGTCTGATTAACCCTCTCGGTCTGCCCATCAGTCTCAAGGTGGAATGCAGTCGAAACGTTTAGTTTCACTTGCAGCAAGTGCATTAGACTCATCCAGAACTTGGATGTGAGTTGGGTATCTCGATCAGAGATGATTGACTCTGGGAGTCCATGAACGCGCCACACTTCCTTTAGGAATATCAAGGCAAGCTCCTTGATAGGTACCCCCGTGGTCAGGGGTACGAAAGGGGCCATTTTCGAGAATCTGTCTACCATGACCCAGATCTTGGTATACCCTTTGGACTCCAGCAGCGCTACAATGAAATCCATTGAAATCGCTGTCCACGGCCACATAGGAACATTAATAGGTTCCAGCAGCGCGCACTTGTTGTGCCTGATCGATTTATTTCTTTGGCACGCATCGCATGTCCGCAGGTAGTCGGTGATGTACTCATACATCTTAGGGGAATAGAAGTTAGCCCTAACCCTGCCAATGGTCTTGTAAGTCCCGAAGTGTCCCATGATTAGGGAGTCATGTTCGGCCTTCATGATTGTCTGCTTGAGATCATGACCCTTGGGGACATACCACCTGTTCTTGTACAGGAGTAAGCCCTTTTCAGTCATGAAATGTCGGTCGACCTCTTTGTCACCAGCAGCTGTTCCATTCAGGATTCTTAAGTACTCCTGGTCTTCGGTTATCGCTACCCGCAGTTGATCCAAAAAGGAAGACTGGAGCCGAAATCCTTGGCACACCTGCAATGGTTGTGGTCGCAAGATGTCCCATTCCTGGCTCCCAACCCAATGTCCAGGGCGTAAAAACGACTGTGGCGGAAAATCACTCCCCCCTGCAGGGTGGTAGTCCCTACACCGCGACAAAGCATCTGTCTTCTCATTCAGCCATCCTTCTCGGTAAACCACCTTGAAGTTAAATGGTTGCAGGAACTCAGACCAGCGCTACTGCCTTCGGTTAAGGACCTTGGTACTATTGTAGTACTCCAAATTCTTATGATCCATATAGATCACCAACTGGTCCGTTACCAAGCGTAGCAAATGATCCTATTCCTTGAATGCTGCCACGATGCCTGTCATTTTCTTGTCACGGACATCATAATTAATCTCCTCTGGGTGAAACTTCCTACTATGGTAGGCCACCGGATGCCATCTCTCATCTTCACAGAGCTGGGAGAGGACAGCCCCTAATGCAAAGTCACTAGCATCGGTTTCCAGCCAGGTTGGCCATTCAGGGTCAAAATGTGCTAGGATAGGTTGGGATGTGAAAGCTTCCTTCAAATGGCTGAAGGCATGCGCACACGCAGGTGTACATTCCCATCGGACATCCTTCTTTGCCAATTCCGTCAGAGGTTTTGCTATCTTGCTGAACCCTTCTATGAACCGACGATAGAAGTTGGCAAAGCTGATAGAGCTTGGAACGTCGACGACGCATGTCAGAGGTGCCCAATCCCTCATTGTCTGCACCTTTTCCGACAACATAGAGATCCCCATATTGGAGATCTTGTATCCGCAGAATTCAACCTCACGTTGGTGGAAACTGGACTTCTTCATGCTTACACATAGTCTAGCTTTCCGTAATTTCTCCATCACATGCCTCACCATCGCAACGTGCTCTTCCACAGTTTCTGAGTGGATCAGAATGTCATCCATGTATGCGATAACTCCTTCGTCCATGAGATCCCCGAAGACCCGCTTTATCGTACTTTGCAAACTTGCCAGAGCATTACAGAACCCAAATGGCATGACCATGTATTTAAATAGTCTATATCTGTACCGGAAGGCAGTCTTCCATTCCTCACCTTCTGCCATCCTCTGAAGGTAGTAGCCGTTCTTCAAGTCCAACTTGGTGAACACACCGCCTTTTCCTAACCTATCACGCAGTTCGTTCATCAACAGTAGGGATACTTGCTCTTCACAGTGATTTTGTTCCGCCCTCGGTAATCTATTACCAGTCTTAATGTACTATCTGGTTTTGGCACAAACAGGATACGGGCTGCTGCTGAGGAACTGGATCGTCGTAGCTTTCCCGTTTGCAGGATGTTATTGAGATATTGCCGGAGTGCCTTGAGCTCCTTTTCCGATAACGGATAGATAGGCTCGGATGGAGGTCGAGTTCCGGGTTGCAACACGATCGTATGGTCATACTTCGAGTGCTCCGGTAACGCCTCAATCCGTTCTTGACTGAAGATATACCCATAGTCCTTGTACTCGTGAAGTAGCTTAACCGTAATGTCAGCACCTTCCTCATCGGAGAATTGCACAATTCCCAATAGGTACACAATACTAGAGTCTTCGGCTAGTAACTCTTCATCGGTCATGAACACTAACTGCCCCTGCTCTGCCAGGCAGTTAGTCTTGCAGAAATCTGCGTGCCAGGTTCGTGATACGGTCTTCCAATGTATGTCAGGGTTGTGGTCTCTCAACCAAGACATACGCAGGTACCCATCCACCTGGGTGTCGGGCATATCTGTGACTTCAAAGCGCATCTTATTGGGGTGGTCACCTATTCTCATTTCTAATGACTTGGTATAGTGTAGACCTGACCCAGGAATGTGATTGCCGCTAGTGTGGCTTATCGGCACGTGTACCTTTCGTCGTACACAAGGTGACTGAGTCTGCTTAACCCATTGGCTACTAAGCACCGGCCCAGTAGCTCCACTATCGGGTAGCAGGAGCGCTTCTGTGCGAATCTGTCTAGCTCCTATCTTCCAGTCTAACTTGACCTGCAGGCAGATAGACTTAGTATAACGAGGCAAGTTGTCACGCTTTTGCCTCTTTGCTTGTCTTGGTGACTTAGTCATCTTGGCTTAGTAATTCCCTTTAGTCTCTTGCCCTTCACCACAAGAGCAGCCACAACGGGTCCGTAAACGTTAAGGGATTTGGATTCGTCTTTTTCAATAACTAGGGTGTTTACTATCACGCCAGTATGATTTTGGGTACTGAACCCTCCTTAGATAAACTTGAAAATAGCATCATTTATTTGATCAAGTCCAGCCTGAACTAATTCCGCTGGTACTAAACATAACAATTTTCCCCGAGGTGGGTAGAAGTCCGCTGTCGGACCAGTTCCTAGTGAAGCAGCCTTGCTTGCGCAATGTTGAGCATCTCCTCCAGCAGGATCTCACCCAGCCTTAACAGGAATAATGTCCTATGACTTGCCCATCCAGCTAAGGAAATAATAAATGAAATACGTATAACTAGAACAAACAAAATAACAAGAAACCCAACAAAGGAGAGATAGTCCAGTCCACTGCGCATGGCCCGCAACATCTACCTGGCCACACCACATGGGTGTAGTCAGTATCCAGGTCATTTATACGGTAGAAGCGTATTTACCCCTCTCCAAAGCCACCTCCATGGCTCATGTCCATCTATCCCTCAGGGGTCTATGGCTATGGGTTAATAAGGTCACACCTTAAACAGAATGGGTTCTTACCTATTCTGATCAGCCCGTATCAGCCTCTATGATCTGAGCTGATGCCTGGCAGACTTCAAGTATCTTTGACGAGGAAGCCGGAGGTGGCGCTTCAATGCGCTTCAGCCTGTAACCGGTACGGGTACTAGCTTGTTTTATGTTGGCTTTCACAGTATCGTTTGATACTTGTCTTGTTTCATGTGCTATCAGTTGATACACAAAATGGTTTATGTTTGGTTTCACAGTATCATTTGATACTTGTATTGTTTCCTGTGCTATTGGTTGATACACACAGTGTTTTGTATTTGGTTTCACCGTATTGTTTGATACGTGAATTGTTTCTTGTGTTATCGGTTGATAGACACATTGTTTTGCAATATTGCTCACACTGGAGATAAGCGATATGCTGTATTCAAAGACCGCTGATTTCCACGATGGAAACAGCAGACTTCGACAGAGAGTATTCTTAAAACATACTTGGTTAAACGGTTACTTCTTTGATCTCCTATTACATCCCATTCGAAGCCTCCTTTAGCAAGCAGCGCTCGCTTCCTGTTGATCCTGAAGCCATCTACTTCTATCGTACCCCTATGTGACTAGGGCCTGGCCCAAACACATTACATTTTTTCAACCTTAGCAAATGGTTGAGAAACCTGCAGGGAGCTGGTCTGATCAACCTACGAAAAGTCCAACAGCAAAGCTAGCATCGGGGAGTGGCAGAACCACGAAGAGCCCGGCTCCGCCAACACGACACTATTGAGTCACTGGAGACTCGAGGTGGAAAGCAGGTCCCACGAGAAGTCCGCACCAAGAAAAGGCAACCCAAGGAACCGAAAGGGCCAAAGAGCGAATTCTCGATCGACGAAGCAGAACGACAACTAGCGCGAGACTTGACTAAGTAGACCTTTAGTGAATCAACTGCCGAATTAGCAAAGGCAGCAACTAGCCTTCCTGGGCTATTTCCCCCCCGCCACAGCAAAGGAAAGGCACTGGCGCAACCACCGAAGAAGGATAGCATACCTGTCAGGACACTTAAGAAGGAAGAAGATGACGAAGAAGCATCAGATCACTCGGTAGTAAGGCAGCCACCAGACGAATCCCCCAGCGACTCCCCAGAAAGCTCGTCAGGCAACAGCTCGAGTAACGAAGAGTCCGAACACAATATGTCTGAAGGCAAATCCGCCAGACCGCCCGGCCCCTGAACAGGAGCTAAAATCAAACTTCCACTGCTACCCTCATTCTCGGGCGAAAAGGATGACTTAAAACCTGAAGTATTTGACCTGTAGGTTATAACAATATCTCAATACCTTGCCCTACATGAAGTGGACAAAACCAAGGAAGGAAGCGGAGCGTACTTCGGAAGCTTCTGTACTGGAAAGGCAGAGGAAGCATACCACCAGGCAATGAACCACTATGAGAGTGGGGAAAAATTCCGCGGAACGACCCTGATGAAGTACTTGAGAGAGAGATTCCAACCCTCGCGAAATACGGAAGAACTTTACAAAAGGTTCAAGGATATCCAGCAAGTACGAAATGGCAAAATAGAAAGAATAACCTTGGTCGCGACAGATCTCTTGATGTATCATGGATGGTTGCCCACTGGGACAGTGTCTTAGTATACGCTGCGACAAAGATTGTATGAAGTAATGCATCCCAGACTACGACAGGAGGTAGAACCCATGGAGGAGGAGGATGGTTGCTTTGACAAGATACTCAAGCGGGCCGAACGGAAGGACGCTATCCTGTATGAAACAGGAGTCTACCGAACCCACATACCACAACAAAGGAATAGCAAAGGATCATCATCGCGGGATAATACGAAAAAGGATAAACCATACCGCAAGGATTCAAAAGACAAGAAAGACAAGAAGCTGAAACGACACGAGAAAGGCACATGTTTCGAATGCGGGAAAAAGGGGCACTACGCAAAGGATTGCTATTTCAAAAAAGGAAAAGGGAAGGCAGCTGAGTGAGAGGCTAGCACAAACCACATGGAAGCAACCGAATATGACGAAGTGGAAATTAGCTCAGTGGAAATGGAAAGCCTGCTAATGCAACCAACGTTGGCAATCAGGCCACGTGACGCTCTTGAAGGAACAATTTGCATAGAAGGCCACCCAGCAAAGGTACTATCCGACACGGGAACAATCGGCTGCGACATAATTAGCGCCACCTTTATATCTACCCATGGCATCCCTACGGAGCCTCTACCCGAACCAACAACAGTCAATATAGCTATGAAAGGATCCCGCCCTTCAAGCCACAAGAAATGTGGACTAACCGTAGGAATCAGGAAAAAGAAATGGACAAATCAGAAGATGTTGGTAGGGAACTTGGCAAAGTACAACGCCCTGATTGGAATGCCATTCCTGAAAAGACATAAGGCTCTTATCAGGTGTGGGGATACAGCAGTGGAATTTCCCGATAACAAACTACGTGTACTATGCAAACCAACAAGCGGGGAATTCTGAGCCCCTATGTCAGACACTACCACAAAAACATTGTTGGAAGAATACAAGGATGTATTCCCGGACAAGGTCCCTGAAATGCTACCTCCAGTGCGTAAGATTAGCCACCACATTCGGCTAAAAGAGCCAACCGACCTACGAAACCAACCAACATACTCGATCCCAGAAGCCTACAAGAAAAAACTCCTGCACTGTATAAACGAGGAATTACGCAGTGGAGTAATTCTACGACAAGAGGTACCTGGAGTGGCACCTATGTTTGTACAACCCAAATCAGACGGAAGGATCCGCCCCCTGGTGGACCTGAAGGTAAGGAACGATAACACGGTCATGAATAGTCCATCGATTCCAAATCGACAGCAGATCCTTAACCGAATAGGACGAGCGAAATTTAGGAGTAAGATCGACCTAAGCGACACATACTTCCAAACACGGGTGGATAAGGACAGTGTTAGGTTCAACTCATTCAAAACCCAGTTCGGAGGATTTGTGAGCAAAGTAATACTCCAAGGAGACATGAATGCACCAGCACCATTTATGCGAATAATGCAGGACCTCCTAAGTGAATATTTACATCATTTTGTATGGGTATACATTGATGATATCCTCATATTTTCAGACACATCAGAGGAACACGAAAAACACATACGCCAAGTATGTGATCGACTCAGAAAAGCAAAATTCTATGTGAGCAAAAGGAAGTCAGTACTCTTTGCAGACAAGTTGGAAGTATTAGGACACATCATGGACAATGAGGGAATTCATGCCTCCCCCCAGAAAATATCTTCCATTGCAGAATGGGAGACACCAAAAAACAAGAAGGAATTGCAACTATTCCTTGGAATAGTGAATTATGTGTCCCAGTTTCTCCCACACCATGCTACGTTGACGGCACCACTAACCGACTTAACAGGAAACGCCCAATTCGTATGGGCAACAACCCACCAGACCGCATTTGATATGGTCCAAAAGCGAATTATCGATCACCAAGGCATGCGACCAATAGACGTATGAAGTGAGGAACCAATTTGGTTGGTTACGGATGCCTCCGATTTAGGAGTTGGAGCATGGGTGGGACAGGGACCCACTTATGAGACGGTACGACCAGCCGTGTTACATAGCAGAAAGTTCACCAATGCTGAGATGAACTATGGGACCACCGATAAAGAGACCTTAGCGATAGTGGAAGCGCTTAATTGGTTCCACAATATACTAATAGGAAATTCCTTTACAATAGTTACAGACCACCAACCCTTGACACACTTATGAACGGCAAAAAACCCAAGCAGAAAGCAAGTGAGATGGCTAAGTGCCTTGGGAAAACACGACACAAGAATACTGTACGCACCAGGAAGTATGAACTATTTAGCTGATGCCCTTTCCCAGGTATAGGAGGGAGAATCAGACGTGAATCTACTCTATGTCCATGATCATACGAAGGAATTGGATGACATCTCGGATAACAGGGTCTACGAGCAAGGATCAAACACAATGGAGCCCACGAATGAGTTCTCCCCTACTTGCCCTCCTTTCTCCTATACTAAGTACCCAAATGATGCCCCTGTACCCCCCGAAAGCCGTGGTTCAATCACTGCAGGAAACGATTGGGGTGACCAGTGCACCCTGCGAAGTACGCCACTGGAAGAACTCCGACATAGCACCTTACACTACTCACACTGTTACGTGGATCACTGCCCATATCATCAAACCAAGAGCCAATTCATGAACAACCATCCGAGACGACGGGCAAGATTGACCCCTTACCCGCTTGGTGAATGACCAAGCCCCCCAAGTACAGAAATCGACCCGAGCCCTCCGGAGTCCCCCGAAATTAATGACTGGGAGTGGCAAGAAGTGATCGGCGGAAGACCAATTAGCGCGGGAGAAGGGCTGTCCACCCTAGTCCAGCCGACCCCCAGATCTTATACAATTCCGGGACTGCTAAACCCGGAAGCCCCGGCATTCCAAATGCCAAAGCCAGAACCAATAGAAAACCTTACGGCTGCGACAATAGTGGCTTTCCGAATGCCAGGACCTGGTAGCCCACCAGCGATTAGATGAGTGGAATGGCTAGAAACCCTTACCAATGAGACAATAGTCTCAGTAATGCCCGCGACGATGACAGAATACTGGCATGGGCTATACGATGTCTTGGAAGACAACGAGGAGGAAGAACTACCTGAGACAACCAGAGGAAGCGAGATAGAAGACGAACACAACACCTTGCGAACAGTCAATGAAATGATCAGAACGTTGCGAGCACACATGGTAGCAGCATACGGGAAAGAACCAATTTGGAAGAAGGTAAATGAGAATATGGACTCCACAGGGGACTTGTCCTCTTACAAAGTTGCAAACGGAATGCTATATGCAACAACCAGATACGGGGAAGACTGCCTGTATGTCCTGAAAGGCCCCACATACGAAAATACGACACTAAGAGAATATGTCATTAGCAAAATTCACAACAAAGGCCACCACAGTGTTGAAGGAAACTTACGGTACGCAATGGAGTACCTATTTTGGCCTGAAATGCGGAAAGACTTTAGAGCGTATGTAGCCCAGTGCCACACATGCTAGGTAAATAAGGAGCCTACAAAATTGCCAGAAGGAAAGGCTCAAGCAATTACCCTGCGGTCGGAAACTTTCAAATCAATAGCCATTGACTTTGCAGGACCCTTCCACAATTCATGGGGATACGACACGATCCTAGTTGCGATGGATAGGTTTTCAGTTTTTTTTTGGCTTATACCTACAACTAAGCAAGTAACAGCAATAACAACCTGGGAACTTCTACGCAAGAAAATGTTTACACCCCATGGCTGCCCAACATCTCTAGTAAGCGATTCAGACCCACGATTTGAGTTACATGTGTGGAGACAACAGTGTCAATCGTTAGGCATTGAGCATATGAAGGTAGCACCAGGCCATCATGAAACGAATGGACAGGTCGAAAGAAAAATTCGAGAATTGAAGACAGCTCTCCGAATCCTAGTCAACGCCAGACAAAGCAATTGGTTTGATGCCATACCAGAGACAGCAGCATACCTGAATGCGGGATGGTCAGAAACTCTCAGTATGTCACCATATAAGGCCATTTTGGGAAAGAATTACACACTACTGCCCCTAGCAAACTTCAAGAACTCCACAGTACCGGCTGCCGACGAATTGTCAAACAGGTACCAAGCAATCCGGAACGTGGCATTCAATGCGATTAAAATGGCACAATTTAGAAGCACGAGAATGGCAGCAAAACGACGCAGACACCATACACCGATAGGAAAGGGTAATCTGTTACTGGTATCTGGAAGTTTATTCGCAACAGAGTCGGGACACAGCAAGAAATTGCAACCGCG
Organism: Tuber magnatum; assembly: GCA_003182015.1. Taxonomy (NCBI): domain Eukaryota; kingdom Fungi; phylum Ascomycota; class Pezizomycetes; order Pezizales; family Tuberaceae; genus Tuber; species Tuber magnatum. The sequence continues at coordinate 3,493,501 of PYWC01000003.1, read as the reverse complement.
GTGGCGTGGACCATTCAAGATAATCGAATACAATGAGCACACACAAAATTACACGCTAGAAATGGGTGGCAGAATATACAGAAACTGTGAAGTAACATTCCATGCATCCACCGTGAAAAGATACCACCCTAACGATGATATCTCCTTCCCTGCCAGGCGCCACGCAAAACCCCCCCTGGTCGTGGTTAACGGGAAACCGGAATGGGAAGTGGAAACCATACAAGACCACAAAAGACTATATGACCGCGACCAATCCCTAGTGAAATTGGTGGGGTACCCGGAAACAGAAAATAGCTGGGCACCCCTCGAAGGATTGGAACATGCAATGCAAGCGGTTAATCAATGGTGGGAAGACAACAAACCGTAGGATGAGCTACCCCCTACGATAAACCAGGTGACAGTGGCGTGGAGCCCAACCCTACCAGAAATCTAACACCTGTGCCCGGACACGGACCAAGAGATACAGGACGGATTTTGGTCAGCCCACTTGGAGAGCGATTTTGAAAGCAGCAAAGATGAAAATCGGGTAATGGAAGTTGAAGCGGCATACCTAGCCCAGCTCGTCGAGGCGGAGTACTGGCAATAGCGAAAGGAAAACACACTGCATCCAACAGCCTTACGATGTCAAACTATAAGCTAGTGCGTTGGAGACTGCGCCATTAGCTAATGGGACTGTTGGTGAACCGTGATATTATCCCTAGACGATACCTTACACACCGACTATTCATACACATCGGCAGCAAATGCTTAGAAATAACAACAGAAGCAACGGGACGAATGTGGGGAGGATAAGTGTCAGATGTTTTCCGCTTCAGTAGTGGGTGCTACGTGAGCACAGAAAAATGTGATGGTTGCATGGAGAGGGAAGAAACCGAAATTAAGCAGCACCCCCCTTCCTCTGAAGACCTAAGTAAGGCCAACACCTATACGAGGCCAACACCTAAGCGAGGTCACCACCGAAAGATAAATACCACCCACCATCCCTCTAACACGTTGAAGAAAACAGACCACACTACTAGACCTCCAAACCTTACCCTCTTACAAACCTTTCCCTCTTACAAAACTTGTCCTTGCAGGAAAGATATAAAAATCTCAACCTACGAAGAAGTCAGCATAAAGGGACAAGACCGCATTTTGGGATACCTGCTATACTGAGAAATCATCCCTGAAACCGCATACTGGAAAATATTTCATATCGACCACTGCGAGGATTGCGGACGAATTGATGTCGAGACAGCCGAATGGGAGGACCAGATAGTGCGAAACTTTGTGGACCTGCCACACTACTGGGAGTCAGGTTGCTTTGTGCGCAGAGCACCATGCAGGAAGTGTTTGGAGAGATGGTTGGAAGGCGCGGAATGGATGTTGCAGAACGACATGAGATTGTTGCAGGATAGCGATGACGATGAGAATGGGTCCTAAGTAGACTTTTAGGAGAATAGCGGATTTACCGGCTATGGGGATTTATGAAGTTGTTTTATTTGATGAAATGGTTATTTTATTTTGGGAGTGTAACCGGTACGGGTACTAGGTTGTTTTATGTTTGGTTTCACAGTATCGTTTGATACTTGTATTGTTTCGTGTGCTCGCGGTTGATACACACATTGTTTTATGTTTGGTTTCACAGTATCGTTCGATACTGGTATTGTTTTGTGTGCTATCCGTTGATACACGCAGTGTTTCATGTTTGGTTTCACAGTATCGTTGGATACTTGTATTGTTTCGTCTGTTATCGGTTGATACAAAGAGTGTTTCGTGTTTGGTTTCACCACATCGTTTGATACGTGATTTGTTTCGCGTGCTATCGGTTGATATACACCTTGTGTTGCAATATCGCTCACACTGGAGATAAGCGATATGCTGTATTCAAAGAGCGCCGATTTCTGTGATGGAAACAGCAGACTTCGACGGACAGTATTCTTAAAATATACTTGGCTGAACGGTTACTTCTTTGATCTCCTATTACACCCCGTTCGAAGCCTCCTTTAGCAAGCAGCACTTGCTTCGTGTTGATCGCGAAGCCATCTGCTTCTATCGTACCGCTACATGACTAGGGCCTGGCCCGAACACGTTACACAGCGGCTTGTCTGTCCCTGGGGGCTCGCTTACCGGGGCTGACCGTTTCAACCCACAAGCCTGCTTGGATGAACTAACGACTGGGGACGTTGCGGTTCACTTTCTCCTTAAGTGACCTTTTTGTCCACACTTGGTGCACTGGTTGTGCTTTCTCCCATGTTCGGTCAAAGTCGATGGGATTTCCGTATGTGCTATTGCATACTCAGAAGTTGCCGGCTTTGCCAGTTTCCCCGCATTGAAATTAGTAGGTTTGGCAGACCTCTGGTTTGGTCTGCCCGAACCTTTTTCCTTCTTCTTGAAGCTGCCTGATGTCGAGGGTCTATCTTCCTTCTTCTCAGTGGATTGAGACCGGGGGGCTGGGTGGATGACGCAGTTACTGAACTGGTTGTTGTCCTCCTGTGTGTGCCCAACCTTCCAGAGCAGATTAAGGTACTCGTTCAGGTCGGTCGGATGGGGCTCCTTAAGTGCCCACGCATTCCAAACCTCTTGTGTGATGCCTGATCGAATCTTGTCTCATACCTGTACTAGATCTGTATAGCTAAGCTTATACATATAATCAATTATCTTATCCAGGTACTCATGGATATGATGGGGCTCTATCACAAGGTCTCGCCACTCGAGAAGGGATCGATCTCGCTCAGCCTGGTCTCCGCCGAAACTTCGTTCCAGCTGTTCTCGGAACCCTTTCCATGTACGTAAGGGGTTGCTGTCTTTGACAGGGACACCAGTGCGCTTGGCGGCTTCCTTGTTAATGTGCCCATGCAACCCCAGATACCATGCCCGGGCGGAGTCTTCAAGAAGAGGGATCACCAAGTTTACCTTATCCATGTTGGTTAACTTGCAATCCATAAAGTATTCAAATTTGACCTCTACCAAGGTCAAGAAGCCTGTGAGTTCTGTAACTTTGCCCGTGAATGGAGGGATACCGCGCAGCTTCTCCAGCTTCTTCTGCCGGTGTCTTGGTATTGGCCTAGAAGCCAAACCAGTACCCCTAAGGGCTCTCGCCAGCCTCTTGGGCCGGCGATCCCACTCTCGTTTCTCCTCATTGCTCCAGTCATCCTTGCGAGTACCAAGGAAGGGGGTCAAATCCGGGACAGAATCTCTATCGTCATCATCATCCGAGCTGTCATGGTCAGAGTGCCCTGGACCTCCTCCGGCTCCCTCCGTACCACCTCCAGGTGGGGCATTTCTGTCTCCACTACCTCCAGTCTTTCCGCCTTGGGATTCCCGGGGTCTATCGTACCCATCCAACTGTTCCCCGTGGTGATCCTGGTTACCACCCTCCGCGGGGTTAGCCCCTGATGGTCCTGGTACCAGTGGTGGAACAGGGCATCGCCCACTCTCGGGAGTTGGGTTGGACGCCGTCTGTGTTATCCGCAGAAAAGACTGCAACTCTGGACAACTCAAGGGTTGTATTGGGGGCCAGCGTGCCTCCATGACCCAGAGTACCCACATGTCGGTCGTCCATGTCCTTCTTTCTGCCTCCTTCTATGCCTCACCGGGGTCTGTGGTCCCTTCCTACACCCATAGGAGTGGTAATGAATCCACCCCATCCAGGTCTCTTGTGACTTACAGCCTGATAGACAGAAGTCATCATGGCTGTCCGAATCACCACTTGTGATGGTGGGGAGACCGGCGGGAAGACTTGGCTTCGATGGTACCATGGGGACGACCGGTGCCCAACCAACGGAGCGAGCCGCCATCCCAGGTCAGGGGATTGGAGTCACTCGTGACGGAGCCATGGGTGTTCGCTCCTCCTGTCGTCTTACCTGTCCGAAGAATCCTGGTGACACTTCGTGCAGTGGCCGGAACCGTGGGATAGCCGCTACTGCTGGTGGGAATGGTGTGGTGGGGAAGGTATCTGGAGCGGCCAATGAAATTGGCAGAGGTGTGGGTCTTGGGGCAGCAATGGGGGGCACCGGAATTGCAACTAAAGGTGTTGCAGGGGAAATGTTTGGAGCGGGGGTCGGACGAGGAGTAGGGTCAGGTGTATCTGGTGCTGTGATACCCTGCGGTTTGGACGTCCTTTTTCTTACTCGATGTCCATCAGTTGGCCCAACCGTTGGGCTGCCCGACATACTGCGGGCAATTGAGGGGGGGACCGACAGGGAGCCTGTATTTGCTCTTGAGAAGTAGGAGGTATAACTGTAGCCCTCGTCTTTCAGGCTTTCCAACATCCGTATACCAATTGGGCTCAAGTATGCCCTCCACTGGTCGTCTCTGGCTCTCATGGCCAACTCTATGCCGAAGTTCTCGGGCTTGGTATGAACAAGCGGGAGTGGGGGCGCAGCCTCTAACATCAGTACATCATTCTCAGCATCAATACTACACCCTCCTTCAAAAGCCTTTTCTATGACTGGCATCCGAGTCTTCAATGCCTGCTGATCCCTTATCATCAACAGGTATGCCTCCTACTGCACCTTCATCCATTCCACCACTGCTGTAGTGATCTGTGTTCGGAACACCGGCTGCTGCTGGGTGTTCCAGTTCTTCAGTTCCCGCTTCGCTTTCTCAAGCGACTTGGCTACGTCCCGGACGACATAAGATTCAACGAATTCGAAGGAGAACTTGGTAAAGGGAACGCCATGTGGCAGGGGAGGGAGCATGTTGTGGCCTAGGGTAGGGTCTTGGAAAAATAACGGTGCCGCGGTGCGAGAGTCTGTAATCAGGAGGTCAAGACATTCAACCGGTAACTGAATAGAAGCGGCCTCCAAGATCAGCTAGTGGCCGTCCCAGTTGATACTGGGAACATCCGCAAAAACCGACGCACGAAACATGTTGGCGGTGGTCTCGTCACGGTCGAGGTCTGAATCCGAGTTGATTCCATTCTGGTTTGAAGATCGGCACTACCCATAGCGCTTGCCACCCTGGGCTACTTGTTCTAGACCAGGTTGCTAGTATTCATGCAAGGTCAGTGTCGAAGGTCGGAAAAAATTAAGCAGGAGAGGAGTTCAGCGAGGAGCTCGCTTAACGATATACTGTAACAGGGGCACCCCTAGGAAGATGGATCCCAAGGTCGCGACCGCACCAAACAACTTCAAACTTATCGCCAAAAGTTCACACAGATGTAAGAGTAAAGTAAGCAGTAAAACTTAATATCATTAAGCCTGACGCTTCACTTAATTAAGGTCTCGAGAGGATTGATTTTTGGAGTAGGAGAGTTCTCCCATAGACTTTCAGGTAGTTTTATCTTATGCCAGAAACTCCCCATCAGTTTAATCCAACCATTCGAGCACACCCTGCTCCGCTAAGCGTGGTCCGACACGTCTCCAGGCACACCCTTCGGGCATGCATGTGTCGACACACCCTGGTCAGCGTTCACCTTATGCAGCTATCGTTTCTGCGGTGCATTTCTATTTTGCCCACTGGAGTGACAACTTCAGTGCATCGGTGTCTTGCCAGTGGCTAATGGTCAAGGCACCTCATGAACTAGACTATCTATGACACCCTTCCCCTATGTATTGATCTCTACTTGACTCCAGAGGCTACCGTGAGTGGTTTATCTATCTACTATTTACGGGTCTCTGGCTTCTGGTGTCTTCCGCAGGGCACGGTAGTCCGGGAGTAATCCAAAGGGCGCTACCCATGACCACTACCTCGGATCTACCTTACCTGTCGTAGGAATCATGCTTTTAGTGTCTCTACACTTCCCTTTCAGAGCCTATTGCATTGGGAGCACGTTCGGGCTTGGTAGGTGTAAAACTCTCCCAATCGCCACGGCACCACCCGGGACTACCTTCGGGACCCCCACGGTTACCACCCGTTAACTCCATCAGCTTTGGTCCGTTTTACTCTGAACAACTTGGAGGAGGTACTCCACCTTTTACCCTATGCCCCCTTGTATATCCCGCGAACAGCCTATGGTCGACCGGACAGGAGTGACGTATATGGTGTTGCAAGCATGTCTCCAAAGATTCCTCTTTGCTAGACTGCACACAACTACACAACCGTTTGCCCATGACGTCCGGGCCTCAAGGCGGGGCTGGAGAGGCAGGATAGGAATAATGTCTTCAATTTACAGCTTCATCGAAGCTACGTAGCCTGCCCAATAGCATCCCCTGGAACCCCAGATTCCAGTATCATGCATGGGTTCGCGTGACAAACATTCTAGTCAATTTTCCCGAACTCCCCGAGGGACTTCGTATTGAAAGGTAGGGTAACTCAGGACTCTGGGCAGGGTAACCCAAGCCCCAAGGCAGGAAAGGGTAACCTTGTCCAGCAGACAAGATAACTTTTTCCTGTTACCCTGTCTATCCCGTCACTGGCGATAGACCTTTCTGACCTGTCTCCAGTTACCTGGCCTAGCTGAGCAACTGCCCCTTCAGAAGTCCCTAAGTATGCTGACACCACTCACGGGTGTATTCAGATACCTAAGTCCCTGACCAGCCAATTCTGTTCACTCTCAGAGCCCAGCCCATCCGGTCTCCGTAGGTCAAGTACTTACTTGCCTGCCAGTTCCTACCAGTTCGCCTCCTGGCTACCTGTATGGGTATAGGTTCTGTTTGCCATAGCTCATGTATGCTGGGTCATTACCACACTATCCTAATAATATTTTTTGCTTCTCCAATAGGTGGTTTAGTAGTAAACATTTTTTAATTCTACCTTTATTCTTATCTATTATGTATATAATATATATAGTTCCCTAATAAATCAATAAGAATTTATAAGTTGGTATAATATATCTGTAATATGTTTACACCTAGAGTGCTAATCATGCTTCTTGTATGATAGTAACAGATAGCCTGCTGAGTGGACAAGAGGCAAGAGCTGCATACACTAAAGAAGGCTTTCAGATGGTGCAATATGAGATCAAGAAGTAACCGTTCAACCAACTATATTCACAATACTGTCAGTTAAAGTCTGCTGTTTCTATCGTAGAATCAGTGGTCTTTAAATACAAGTTCTCACTTATCTCCAGTATGAGTAATAACATAGTCTCTTTCAAAGTATTTGCTAATACCTTTAAAACATAAAAAGTATCAAACAATACTTATGAAACAACACATAAAACATTCAAAGCATTAAGCGATACCTTTGAAATATAACCAGTATCAAACAATACGATAAAACAAAACATGAAACATTCAAAGTATCAAGCGATACCTTTAAAACATAACAAGTATCTCAAGATACTATGAAACAAAATATAAACATAACCTGGTACCCATACCAGTTACAATATCACTCTGAGTGAGTTTGAATAAAGTAAGTAAAGTATCTGCAAACTTATATAACAAAATTCTATCTTGGATCCAATTTAACTAATAGAATTTTCAACTATGGCCTAATAATAACAAAGACTTTGGAGACTCAATCATAGAGGTAGGAGGACATAGTCTTGTATCTATTTATAATATAGATCAAACTCTTCCACTACTTGAGTTTCTCTCTAGACAGACCTATAAACCAACTGGCTTAAAAACTGTTTGAGTTAAGAGAACTACAGGTTGTTAGAACAAGAGTCAGACTATTCTGCAACTTACTGTATTTGTAGATGGTAAGATATATATCTAACTACTTATTGTTTTTAGAGAGAAGAGCATTGATGTAAATATTATATATAAAACTAAGCTCTACAATCTACAAGTTAGAGTAAAATCTAATCCTACAGTCTATGCCAATTTTGAAAATATTGAACAGTGGATTGAAGAACAGCTCATACCTGCATTAGCAGGAAAACTATGATTACTAGTTTTTGATCTCTTTGGAGGTCATAAAACCAATAACATTCTTGATACTTTAAAGGCACATGATATAATACTTTCAATTGTACTTACTGATTGTCCAAGTATTGTCCAACTTGTTAATATATTAATAAACCATCCTTTCAAGGATGTTTTAAAGGTATTTTTTTCTTTTTAATAACAATTAATGCAATTTGTTTATTTATTTCATCTTATATTAATTATTAATACACAATATAAGTAGGAAATAATCAAAGAAAAGGAATTTTAATTAGATAAAAATGAAGAGAAAGACAAGTAAGAGGAAAGCAAGGTGGGACAGTGGTATGTGATGATAAATTGGGAGTTGAAAAAGTCTGGGAAAAATTCTGTATTAGTAGAGAGGAAGTTATCATATAAGTATTTTGTACTATCGGGTTTTCCTTACCAAGTAATAGGACCTGAGGTGCTAAATTGTCTCTAGAAGGTATTGTTTCTGAGAAATTAGCGGAGGACTTAAAAGACTAGAATATAAAAGGATTGGAGCAACCAACCTTAGATGTTGACTCTAGGAATAAAGATTCCCCGCCATCAGTTGATAATATAAATAAGTTTCTTTTCTATAATATTGGATCACTTTGGAAGGCATTAGAATAGTTGCTAGAAGAGTTAAAAGAAATAAAAGATTTTCCTCCTAACTTCCTCTTTCTCTCTTTCTTTATTTTATTAAGTTCTTTACTCTTTCTCATATCTTTTTAATAGTTAATTGATATTGTACTAACCTCTTGTTGTATTACAATATTTGTGTCACCTTAATCTAACCGAGTAGCATGTCATTCTCTTATTCAAGTTAATATAGTACCACTATAGATTCCTTTCATGCAATTAAAACTTGGGGCTATTTGAATACAACTGTTCAGTTCCATCACCCCCATCCAAATGACTACTGCTTTCTATTACAAAATTTTTGAGAACCATTTCTGCAGGTAAAATCATTGCAAAACAAAACAATTGTTCTTCTCTCTGTTTTCACCAAAGAGGCCCTTGCATTCATGATGTAAACAAAACCATTATTCCCGTATTGAAGGATGGGAAAAGAACTCACCTCAAACTCCATTAGCATAAGGTTAATCGCCTATCCCGTGCAGAATGGCTTTGATCAGTTGGGGATTATCTTGTCTTCTTTATACTCTCTCAAAAATATAATAAGAAAACATATTAAAACCCAGGACATCTCACTCCGCAGAAGTTTTGTAAAATAAAAATAAAATTTCATGTAGCATAAGTTATCTGCTGACTTTGATCAGAGTGAATGGGTTTAAAACTCACTGTCCGAGTCCGCTTTCTACCCCAGTGTTACTCAATCCTATTCCCACTTTATGCTACTGCACACACGCCACAGCTCGTGCTAGAATACTACAGAGAGCGAATTTTGTTGAAGCTTATATAGGGGGTTTTCCTCTCAACTATCAGTCTCACTCATAGATACCCCCCCAAGTCCATGCACGTTAAAGCGATATATGTCCAAGAGCTTCCAAGCACCGTGACTTTTGCCATACTCAACACTATTCATCCCAGTGCTCTTACTCGATTGAGTTGACTCCCCCGCCACTCCGCATTTTCCACCATTATTATAACCGACTTCACCCGGGACACACCGGTGGTCCACTTCTCGGGAGTTCCAAAGGAATACACAATCTTCCAATCCAGATCCTTAGATTATTGTATAAAACCCAAGAAAGAGAAAGCCCCCTTCCCCCCCCTGTGGGGAATAGCCAGTTAAAGCACTTCAGTCCTTACTATACTTAGCCATCATTCCTGAAGCCCCTCCCAGAAAAAAAAAGACTCAAGGATCGATCATACATTGAGGGGAAATGCTCGACAACCCCTGAGGTCAGGAAAAAGGAAAGTTCTCCAGGACTTGCTTATTTTTAGTTTTTTTTTCTTCGGGGGGGGGTTTACCCACTACATCCACCCTCCATTATAGAGACCAACTCCCAACCTTCCCTATACGAAAATATTGTAGTATCATAGAAGGTCTCTTAGCTGCTAAGTTACAAGAACCGGAGAAAAATATCCCCCAGTCCCGAAAATTAGTACCAGATTGGAACGCATACCCCAGCAGAGACTTAAAAAAACATTGCTACGTCAAGATAGATGGCTTACTCTCTGTCTTATATAGAGGGTTCTACCGGATGGAACACATTTATGATATGTATGCAAACCCGCCCGTATCCACAATGAGCGCTTCGCTAAATCTATTTATTAGCTCCCTAGCCGCAGCACCCCCCGCGCGCCACCACATTCATAGTAAATCACTCGCCAATGAAATTCTAAATTCATCCGCTAGGAGAATTGTAACCACCATGTAAATCTGAAATCACTTCTGCGGTCTGTGGGGGGGAACAGAATTCTTCGGAGGAAGAAAAGAAAAGAAGAAGAAAAAGCACTCTATCCCAGAAATCTCTTTTTTGGGATCCCGGATTCCCCACGGATCGAATACAGGGTATCATACTCGACCGGAAAGGCATGTGCCACCTCTCTTTCCACTCATTCTACCCCAGTGTATCCATAAGGAGGAGCAATCCACGCTTCGTTCTCTGCCTGTACCCCGCCCTAAGAACACAAGTGTCCTGCCGGGACGTTGGGCCTATCCCAATTCCCTCACCCCCCCCCCTTCCCACATATAATAGAGGATCCCAGACATCCCTCGAGTCTAAACCTTGTTGTGGCCATATCGCATAGGCTCCCTGGGAGTGTTGCTGTATCATATTATGATAGGTGTGGATAGAAAGACTCTAGGTGTGATATCGGATACGCAGAATGCCTTGCGCACAAAGCGCAATAACATACTTTCTCTCCCGTCATCGTCTATGTTCCCATGCACGGCTGGAGGAGGGACGGGGTTGAGTGTATCGGATCAACAACACAACAGCATACGCAGTCCAGTTAGTGCACCCGACATTCCCCCTCCCTTCTAGTAAAGAACAGACTTCCAACCCGCAGTACTGCCAGCTCATCAGGCCACTACTATATCAAATACCGTATCCCAGAAGTGAGGAACGAAGAAGATTGAGAAGGGGGAAGAGGCCCCAGATTCAGAAAAAAAAAACAATATTCCAAGCACATGGTATTGTGCTTGTACAAATAATATTACAAAATTGATAATAAATTTTAGAGGACTCGGGCACAGTCAGTTTTTGGAAATAGAATCTTTACTTTTACCAGTGCAGTGCTGTCTAGTAACCTTTGTACGATACAATCTCGTACGCAAAGGTAAGTACGGTGCTCGGATAGAAGATAAATGTGTTATCATAGGACGTTTTTTCCCCCCTTCTCGGATAGGTAAAGGGAAAGCAGCGCGAACTCAGCCCTCAGTTGAGACAAAACAAGAGTGCAATGCAGTAAGATACACAGCGCCTTACTAGGAGAGGCAACTACAATGTCCGAGCATATTCACCTTATATCCGAGTTCTTTACTCGGTCTAAGCAATGCGCTACTGCAAACGGAGCCCCCATAAAGATACAGCATACCCCGGCTGAATACACAATGAGGGCTGGGAGGTAGACACAAGGACAAAACTCAATCCAAGAAGGGGAAACGAGCACGGCACCAGCCGGAGTAGCGACGCGGGACTGATATTCTAGTTCTAACATCATACGTTGCCCACAATTAATACCTTCAGACACACGATACCAGGCACTAAACCGTTAACCCAAAGATTGCGAAGAAGCAAATCCAAAAAGGTAAAATCTGAAAATCGGATATGGTAATTAAAAAAGTCTATATTGAGAGATCTAACAACTTTGCAAGCACAATGATACAGTACAGTACAGTACATGACTGCTGGGTGAGAATATTTGTATTTAAGTCACTTGCACTTGTGATAGTGGAGTAGACCTGGTGAACAAGATATATCTTTAAGACTCATAGATTAATCCAAGCTTTTTTGTTCTTCTAACTGAAAGGAAAAATACACCCCTATATATACCCTTCTATGGTTATGCGAACACTGACTTATACCAAGGAAATCTATCTATCCTGCTAGAATCCTCTAGCATAACAATAGGTCATGTGGCTGTGTCACATGACCAACACAGTCACACCATCATACAGGAATGAGATACTGGAATTATGAACACTTTGCCTATGGTTCCATTCCTAGCCTATTAGAAAACTCTTCCAACGTCACCTTAACTAATCCCTTTGTACATATAGCTGCCAAATTGTCCTCCATTCCAACTGCTATCACATTTAACTGCCCTGCTTCCTGAGGCTCTCTAGTGTAATGGTGCTGAACATCGATATGTTTCGTTCAGTTGGAAACGCCCACGTTTTCAGTAATCTTTATGGCTGCTGTGTTGTTACAGTATAGGATCGGCATGGTCTCAATTCCCATATGTGACATTTCTCAGCTTAGCCAGGTGCTTTGTCGAGTGCGGAATGCGAGTGCAACATATTCAGCTTCTGTTGTAGACGTTGCTACGGTGTTTTGTTTCTTTGATCACCATATTATTGTAACCGGTATGGGTTACTAGGATTTATTGTTTCGTTTCACAGTATCATTTGATACTTGTATTGTTTCGTGTGCTATCGGTTGATACACAAATTGTTTTATGTTTGTTTTCACAGTATCGTTTGATACTTGTATTGTTTTGTGTGCTATCGGTTGATACACAAATTGTTTTATGTTTGGTTTCACAGTATCGTTTGATACTTGTATTGTTTCGTGTGCTATCAGTTGATACACAAATTGTTTTATGTTTGGTTTCACAGTATCATTTGATACTTGTATTGTTTTGTGTGCTATCGGTTGATACACACAATGTTTTACAATATCGCTCATACTGGAGATAAGCGATATGCTGTATTTAAAGACCACTGATTCCCGTGATGGAAACAGCAGACTTGGACAGACAGTATTCTTAAATATACTTGGTTGAACGGTTACTTCTTTGATCTCCTATTACACCCTGTTTGAAGCCTCCTTTAGCCAGTAGCACTCGCTTCGTGTTGATCACGAAGCCATCTGCTCCTATCGTACCACTACGTGACTAGGGCCTGGCCCGAACACGTTACAATTATGGCAATTCTGTACACTTGTACGATCAGACTGGTAAACGATTTTCTATCTTTGAGATTTGAGGTGAACAAAGCATCACTAAAGATCTGCAATGGTTGTTGCTTGTTGTCTCGGTTATATCGTAATCCCTTGGTCTTGGTTTCCTTTAGATACCTTAGTACCCTTTTGGCGGCGGTAAGATGTGTGGTGGTAAGCTTTGAGGAGGATTGGCTTATGAAAGCAGTGGTATATGTGATGTCAGGTCTTGTAGTGACAGCAGTGTACATCAGCGATCCAATGATGCACTGGTATTGTTGTTGATCGCACAGTTGATCATCGTCTTTTGCTTTCATAAGTGTAGTATGAACTTCAATAGGAGTGGCAACTGGTTTGTCTTTGCTTAGGTCAAATTGTTTGAGGATCTCAGTAATATACAGTTCCTGGTAGGTTTTGAGAGTATCTTTCCAGATTTCGATCCACATGCCTAGCAGTAGTGATGCTTGTCCAGAGTCCGTACATTGAAAATGGAATTGTATTTTGTCGATACACGTATTGACTAGTGATGGTTTTCCGGCTATTAGAATATCATCAATGTAAATACAACAAAAGAGGTTTTTTGTGATGAGAATACATGGGTCGAAGTCAGTAACTTTAAGGTTCATGGTTTTGAGAGTTTTAGTTAGTCATTAGTACCATAGTCATAGGGATTGCTTGAGTCTGTAGATAGCTTTCTTAAGCTTCCAGACCTTGCCTGGTTCGTGATATCTTTCCAGGAGCTCCAGGTAGGTTTCTATGTCTATGTTACCGTATAGGAAGGTGCTCTTAATGTCGATTTGTCGGAACTTATAACCACATCTGACAGCTACTCCCAGCAGGAGTCTCAGGAATTCTAACCAAGCAACCGGGGCATAAACCTCTTCATAGACTTCGCCTAGGGCTTGGTTGAAACCTTTTGCGCAGTATCGTGCTTTCCGACATTCAATAGTGCCATCCTTTTTGACTTTGGCCTTATAAACCTATCGTCCTGTTAATACCTTTTTTCCACTTGGTTTTTCCACTTCCACTCCTACTTCTCATTTTCTCAGTACCTTCATCTCTTCATTCATAGCTTTCTGCCATTCATCTCTCTCCTGCGATTCCATGGCCTCTCTATACGTATTGGGGTCTAGTATGTGATACATGAGACTAACAACTGTATGTCTTTGAAGATTCCCTTCCTCATTTCGAAGCTGTTCTTCAAGTTCCTCTCTCCTTTCTTGAAGAAGCTGCATCTTGTCCTCGGTTAGGCCTTCCAGCTTGCAATCCCATTTGTTTCCCTTTATTTAATGTTGTAGAGACCGTATCTTCTTCTCTATTTGAAGTCAGTCTTCGTCTCGTGCGTTCTGTGTCTGAGTTCATTCATGAGTAGAACAATGGGGTACTGGAGGTACTGAGAAGGAGGTATCTGGAGGAGGGATTGGTGTTGACTGGAATTCTCCTGGCATAGAGGTATTCGAAGGTGGTACTGGTGTTGTCGGTTTTAATGAAGTAGATGTCCCGTCCTCATTGGAATGTTCTGATTCACTGGATTGATCCGACGTTTGCTGCTCTTCTCTTTCTATTGTTCGTTGAAGATATTCAAATGATACCACTTTTGTCTTTCCAAATTTCACATTCCTTGCTTCGATTACAGTATGCCATTTAGGTATGTAAATACAGTAAATTGTCGGACTGGAAGTGTAACTGACTAGGTGACCTTCTACTGTCTGGTCAAACTTTCCTTGCTTCTCAGCTGGGATATATACTATGACATTGGTGAACCAGGGATGGAGATGACTAATCATGGCCTTCATTTTATATAGTTGCTCGAAAGGAGTTGTCTTTATTGATAAATACCGCCAATGATTGTAGAGATAAGCCGCTGTAGAATAGGCTTGTCCCCACAATGGTTTCGGTTCAGGTGGCATCATACATCGTACCATCGTTGTGAGGGTACGATTCAGCCTTTCTGCAACTCCGTTTGATTCAGGGTTGTAGGCTTGGGATATGGTGTAGATGACTCCTTTTGTATTTAAGAATTCTGACACTTTGCGGTTAAGGTATTCGGTTCCTTGGTCACTATGCAATCGCTTGACTCTTTTACCGAATTGTGTTTTTACCATTTCCCAAAAGTGTTTTATGGCAATTTCTGCTCCGTCCTTTGTCTTTAGTAGGTAAATCCAACAATACCTGATATAATCATCTACAAATGCCGTGTAGTAGAGATTCTTTCCCAGCGTGGATGTGGACATTTGACCACTAAGATTAGACTGGACTTTGTCAAAAGCTGACTTGGTTTCGATGTCCTTTGAATTTGATTTTACATGCATGGTTTTGTTCCGATTGCATGTAGTACAGTGAAAGTCTGATGAAAGAGCGATTGGTGTAACGTCCTTGTAACAAACCTTAATCATACTCGGATGTCCAAGAGCTTTGTACCATTCTTCGTAAACAGAGCCAAAAGACTTCTCATTACTCATCCTAACATACCACAACTCACTTTTCTCATCCGCAACCATGAAAATCCTACTTTCCTTCTCCAACATCCTTCTTCCTTTTTCTACCTTAACCTTTACTCCAACATTGTCCAATCGGGATTCAGATACCAATGAGTATTGAAACGTGGGTACATACAGTGCTCGTTTGAGGATGACTGTATGTTTGGTTCCGTCCAACAGGCACACATGGAGGTAAGCATCTCCAAACGCAGTTGCCTGGTGAATTCTGCTGTCTGCTGTTCCTATTTTTTCGGAAGAAGACGTAACACTTTGGAAGTCACCTGAATTGGCTGATATATGGTTTGATGCCCCAGATTCAGATAAGCATTCTGCTGAGACTTCCCCAGTTGTCGTACTGCATACAACCTCTTCCTCTGTTATAGGAGGTTGCTTGAATTTCACCATCAGAACCTTGACTGTAGCATCGGTAACAGCTGTGGTGTTCAGCTTGTTGTCCCGTTTCTTCTTTTTGGCTTTTTCTCTTGAAAGAGCTTGACATTTGTTGGTATTGTGGGTATCACTTTTCCCACTTCTTGCTGCACACCATGTGCAATACATCTGTTTCTTCTTCTTGTAAAGTACTGACAGTACCTTTTCCTCCTCTTTACCTTCTCCTTTTTCTACTACCCTACTTAGAAAGTAATCCCGAACGTTCACATATCTGGTTGTCTTTGTTGCTGACAACATATTGCATAGATCAGGGTGCAACTCGTTGATAGATAGCATGAAGACAGTACCCTTGACTTCTTCTGCCTGTATCCATCCTCGCTTCGCGGTTCGGAATTTGTTGGTTGTTTCATCATCAGCGGATGAACATCGTGGGGCAAGAAGGTTCCGTGCAGTTTCAAACTTTGTAGCAGGGTCAGAAATGGATTGGGTGGAGAGAAGTTTGATTTTACAGACGGCTTCAAGTAACATCATGTTGGTAGCCAGAGTTTCTTTGTTGAATCGGTCTTTGAACGCTTGCCAGACCTCTGGTGCTGAACCTTTGGCAGAGATGTTGGCATGGTAGATGGAGTTTACTGCTTGGTAGAGGTAGAATCTAGCTTTAGTGTCCTTTTTCTTCCACGTGGTTGTAATAGGAGCACCGCTAGGAAGATGGATCCCAAGGTTGCGACCACAGCGAAGAACTTCAAACTTAGCGCCAAAAGTTCACACAAATGTAAGAGTAAAGTAAACGGTAAAACTTAATATTGTTAAGCCTAACTCTTCACTCAATTAAGGTCTTTAGAGGATAGATTGTTGGAGTAGGAGAGTTCTCGTATAGACTTTCAGGTAGTTTTATCTTACGCCAGAAACTCCTCCATCAGTTTACTCCAACCATTCGAGCACACCCTTCTCCGCTAAAGGTGGTCCGACACGTCTCCTGACACACCCTTTGGGTATGCATGTGTCGACAAACTCTAGTCGGCGTTCACCTTATGCGATTATCATTTGTGCGGCGCATTTCCATTTTGCCCACTGGAGTGAAAACTTCCGCGCATCGGGGTCTTCCCCGTGGCTAACAGTCAAGACACCGCATGAATTAGACTATTTATGACACCCTTCCCATGTGCATTGATCTCTACTTGGCCCCGGAAGCTACCGCGAGCATTTATCTATCTACTATTTACGGTTCCGGAGCTTCCGGTGTCTTCCGCAGGGTACGGTTATCCAGAAGGGGTCCAATGGGCGCTACCCATGACCACTACCTCGGACCCACCTTATCTGTAGTAGGAATCATGCTTGTAGTGTCTCTGCACGTACCTTTCAGAGCCTATGACGTTGGAGACACTTTCAGGCTTGGTAGGTGTAAAACTCTCCCGGCCGCCCCGGCACCACCCGGGACTACCTTCGGGACCCCTACGGTTAACTCCCCTTAACTCCGTTAGTTTTGGTCCGTTTTACTCCAAACAACTTGGAGGAGGTACTCCACCTTCCACCCTATGCCCCCTTGTATACTGCGAACATCTTACAGTCAACTGGATGGCAGTGACGCATACAGTGTTGCAAGCAGGTCTCTGAAAATTCCACTTTACTAGACTGCACACAACTACGCAACCGTTCTCTCATGACGTCCGGGTCTTAGGGCAGGGCCGGAGGGGTATGATAGGAATAACGTCTCCAATTTACAGCCTCTTCAGAGCTGCCTAGCTCACCCAATAGCATCTCCTGGAACCCCAGATTCCAGTATTATACGTTGCTTTGCATGACAAACATTCCGGTCATTTTTCCCGAACTCCTCCAGACACTTCGTATTGAAAGGTAGGGTAACTCAGAACTTCTGGCCGGGTAACCCAAGCCCCATGGGAGGGTAACCTGATCCAGAGGGTAGGGTAACCTTGTCCAGGAGACAAGACAACTTTTCCCTGTTACCCTGTCTATCCTGTCGCCAGCGATAGACCTTTCTGACCTGTCTCCAGTTACCTGCCCTAGCTGAGCAACTGCCCCTTCAGAAGTCCCTAAGTACGCTGACACCTCTCCCAGGTGTACCTGGGTACTTAAGTACCTGGCAGGCTAATTCTGTTTATTCTCGGAGCCTGGGCCATCGCGTCTCTGCAGGTCAAGTACTCACTTGCCTGCCGGTCCCTACCAGTTCGCCTTACGGCTACCTGTATGGGTGTAGGTTCCGACTGCCATAGCTCATGTGCGCTGGGTCGTTACAGTGGTAACTTTTGTAGCATTTTCGGATGCTCTGATTGTTGGGATATCAGGCTTTTTTTCCATTCCATGTACTACCCCTGATAGTCCAAGGACTTTGAAGGCAACCAGTCAGGCTTGGACCCAAGTCTGGTAGTTCTCTTGTCCTTGTAGTTTTGGGTAGTCAGTTATGAATAGCTTTAAGACAGTTTCGGTATCATTCGACATGTTGCTTTATCGTGGTATAGATCCAATTACTGTCATTTCCGCTCTTCTGTTTTGCGAAAGGGGTCAGTTTCTTTGTGACCAAAATTGCCAACCATTTATCTCACTCAGGTTCCTGATTGCGTCACGGTGTAGTATTCTTCACAACAGGAAGGGAGAAGATAATTAGTTGTAAGAGGGCGTATTTTGTTGCAGTGAGGATACGTCCACCAGTCTAGTGCATCAAAGTACTGGCAGGCCAGGTTGATTTTGTTGAGGGAGGTGTTTGAGGGGAGGATCAACAGTATATGCTCGCTTAGGAGTACACTTATAGCCTTGTGGTATATGATGTTCAGGTTTGCAGAATATCTCACAAACCCAGGCTTTTAACCTGAGAATATTTGTATCCAAGTCACTTGCACTTGTGATAGTGGAGTAGACCTGGTGAACAAGATATATCTTTAAGACTCATAGATTAATCCAAGCTTGCATGTTCTTCTAACTGAAAGGAAAAATACACCCCTATATATACCCTTCTGTGTTTATGCGAACACTGACTCATACCAAGGAAATCTTTCTATCCTGCTAGAATCCTCTAGCATAACAATAGGTCATGTGGCTGTGTCACATGACCGACACAGTCACACCACCGTACAGGAATGAGATACCGTAATTTTGAACACTGGGGTTAGCATATCGAGGGGTAAACTAACTCTGTAAGCTCCGTTCCATTGGCACCCCAGCCACTCCGAGCAGCCCAAGCAAGATTTGTTCCTCCCATACTACTCACTTGGTTGGGGCGGCGTCTGCTCGCCACAGACTATCCTAACACTTTTGCGTGGCCTCTCCTAGCAGCCAAAGTGAAAGGTGAGCACCTCTAGATACCCCCTCGGCTTAGCTCGCAGCTTATCATATTAAGTAGTGGCGTCCCAGATTTGTGAGTCCCGAAGTACCGGTATGCGGAGCAATGCAACCCACTGGAGTCACCAGAGCGGCGTGAACGGGATTGAGTGGAATATATCTTGCAATCGATATGAAAAGATTCGGTGCAACATATCCTGGAAATTGGCTCAGAAGCCCAGGTGCGAGGGATCCCCCGGATGCTGTGAGTTCGTTGTACCCACGAGCTCCCAATGACAGGAGGAAGTGGTAAAAAAGGAAGTACCGGCGGATAAACCGTAGGGGCTGGTAAAACCTCTTCCACGGATTGGAAGCTTAGATGAGCTAAGCAATTCTCTGCAAATGCCGCATACTGGTTTCAAAAGATATTAGGACTGGCGCAAAGATATTCTTGCAACCTCACATATATAAGACGAACCGTTGAGGTCTTTCGATTAACTGTGGTCAGTCTGGAGAGCATCCAAATAACGCAACTATCGAAGGAATCATTCAAGTGTCCAAATCCACCGATCCAACCGCGAGAGTATGACACAAACCATCAATCAACAAGGCCGTTTCACTGGAAAAACCCGCATTAACGCCTCAATGACTGATCTTTCTCTAGCCCTTCGCTGCCTCGTCATCCTTTCCGAGGCTACACTAGAGACATCGCTTAACCCGCTCGCCGTTTGGTAGAGGATTCCTCTTCTCTCGCCGGTAGTGACCCCTCTAAATATTGAGGCGATATGCAATGTTGCAAGCAGAAGGCTAGGGCGCTTGTTAGTCCGTCAGTTAGCGGTAGGGGAAAGATGCAATTCACACATTGCAGAGTGCTCATTAAATAGTTCCTCTGTAATTTCCGATCGTAATCCACCTTCCATCACATCAGGTTCGGGGGCGACATCCAGTTTATCATGCAGAAATGTTCGGGCATCGCCCTAAGCCAGCCGGACCCCGGTAGCTCCCGCAGACCTCGTCCAGTTCTCGCCCAATTCAGACTGGATATGTGGCCGGCTTGTAAGGGAGGAGCGAATACTGGGCGATTTGTCAATAATTCGCTTCAGGTACCGAAGGAGATGGCCTCTATTCTCTACTAGAAACCCATCCAACGCACCAATGCAAACGAAAACCCTGTCCTAAGGCCCCGGCACCGGGGGAAGCACTTCCAGGAGCTTTTCTAACTCGAGAGCCCGTCCGCCGAGCCGGATCTTTGCCATCCAGAAGCCTCGTGCGAAATCTTTGGATATCTCCGGCTGACTTGGGATCACGGAAACTACCAAATAATAGTCTCCTCCGCTCCCGGAATTCCATAACATAACAGGGCCTAATTGGCAGATGTTGTATTCCCCCCGTCCCGCTCAGCGTAGAGCCCGGCAGTCCCCAGAACTTAATCTCCAACAACTTTAACCCGGGCAGTGGATACACCTTGATGCCTCCTCCGAGTCTCCAGCCAAGATATCTGCCGGAGCATTCGTCACCCATCATCGTTACCGACAGCAGGTGTGAAATGAATAGCATCAGTTTTTGTGCCCGAAATATTGATGCTGCGAGGGTACCAAAGCTGCGGACATCGCCGCTAAGACACCGACCGAGGTTCCGTTCCGCGTTTCGCGTAGAAATAAATTACATGAGATTTTTCGAATTATTCCAGTGTTGGCTGGGATCGGAAGAGCAAGGCTTCCCTGGGGCGGTTGTGCTTGTTAGGTGGAATTGGGAAAATCCAAGAGACGACAGCTTGACCAGGCTGAAGCAACTGTGTATGAGTACCCTACTAGTACAGTATATACAATACTCGGCACTGGACCAGTGTAATAGAGAGTTTGCGCAAGCAGACCTAGGCAGCGGTAAATTTCATTAATATATGTTACGCTAAAAGGCTTGGAGACCCGGGTGCCCAAGTGCACCTGGTCGAGGCCCAAAAGTCAACTTTAAAGATCTAGAGTAAGTTTCTAGATAACAACGTCAAAAATATACAACACCAACATATTTCTGTGGATACCAAGGAGAGCCAAGTGCAAAGCAGCTCTGAGAGAAATAAACAATATGAAAAATATGATAGTCATTTAATGATATTGATTCTACATTCTCTGCTCTGACTATCAACACCTCACATTGTACTCAGCTGTTGTAACCCAGCTGCCAAGTCACCTGGATCCTATGCACAAACTCTTTACAGCATCTAGGTCCTTTTTAGGGTAACTGCCATCTAGGTCTGCAGGTGCAAGCTGTCTAATGCTGTAAAAACTAAGATAAACAAAAAATATATTAGGTGGTCAAATTAAGATGACACATGCCAAGTAAGCTATAGGCAAAGCACACGATATCATTTTTTTAAGTCTTGGCAGCTATTCAAAAAATACATTTTCATTATCACTTTCAATGTTTTCATCATCCTCTACCTCACCCCTGGCAAGACCAATAAGACCAGTTAGAACAACTTCTGCTAGTTCTACAAAACTATCCAGCTGTTATGGTTTCCTACTACTCATTTTACTCATGACAGGTAACAACCTTCTTCTTCTTCCAAACTGCACTGTACTGTGTCCAAGAGCTCCTCGAGTCTCTTGGCCCTATCTTACTATTCTTATATAAGAATTGGTTTCTCACCAGCACTGAGAGTATTGGTCCTTATGTTGCTAATTTGATCTGCATGGCGGATAGGTTCTCGACTCTATATCTTGCATGCGTAGTGGAAAGGTTTGGAGCATAAAGGTTTTTGTACCGCAAAGAGCGTAAAGCAGCAGATAGACAATAACAGTAGATGGTTCTGTGAAGAGCTAACCCATCTGTGAAAACCTAGCCTTTATATAGACCTCTTCCCACAACCCTAACCCTGCCCTGATCCTCAAGCGAGGTCAGGTGTGTAATCAATTATAACATCATATGACTCAATCAAGTCATGTGCACAATATGGAAAACAATCCCATGACCTCTAAACAAGGTCATGTGCAAAATATAAATCAAACGCAAATATAAATCAAACCATATGACCTACTAATAAGGTTATGTGCAAAACATAAACAAGCCATATGATCTACTGACGAGGTCATGTGCAAAACATAAATGAGTCTGCTTTGCCAGTAAGCCGTACCGGCTTGTCTAGACTCTTTCCATGATATCAGTTGTATATCATGTGTGAAATGCAATTGGAACATCAATGAGCCCCATGACCTGCTAACGAGATCATGAGCGTAAAAACATAACTTAGTCCCATGACCTCTAAATGAGGTCATGTGTGAAACCTGTTCCTCGCTTCCGTCCCCTGGCTAGCGCTCCTCTAGCCAGATTGTGATACTAGTCCCATCCGAATAGTGAGTCCCCCTCTACTAGTGCAGCTTGCTAATTCTTCTACTCGGTAATGGGTCTTGATAACTTTAATTGAGATCTTATTGTTTTTACTTCCGTTAATTAGAAGTGATAGACCAATACAGCAGAAGGAACATCGAGCAACCTCCGCTTTCTCTTGAGAAAACCTTTCCCAAGCTTTCCCAACAGCCCATATTGTGGACACTCTCTGCCAGTCGATTATACTACCAGTAAGGGTTCCTGTAACGTGTTTGGGCCAGGCCCTAGTCATGTAGCAGTACGATAGGAGCAGATGGCTTCGTGATCAACCCGAAGCGAGCGCTGCTCGCTAAAGGAGGCTTCAAACGGGGTGTAATAGGAGATCAAAGAAGTAACCATTCAACCAAGTATATTTAAGAATACTGTCTGTCAAAGTCTGCTGTTTCCATCGTGGGAATCAGC
>PYWC01000003.1:3418791-3463729 GCA_003182015.1 Tuber magnatum | reverse complement strand
TCCTTGGTTTTGTCCACTCCATGTAGGGTAAGGTATTGCGAAGTTGTTATGACCCACCAGTCAAATACTTCACGTTTTAGGTCACCCCTTTCGCCCGAGAACGAGGGTGGCAGTGGAAGTTTGACTTTAGGTCCTGCTTGCCCTGCCCCTGGGCCGGGCGGTCCGGCAGATTCACCTTCAGACATACCGTGTTGGGATTCTTCGTCACTCGAGCTGTTGTTTGAGGAGCCTTCTGGAGAATCACTACGGTTATGGTCTGGTGGCTGCCCTACTACCGAGTGATCTGATCCTTCTTCTTCGCTTTCTTCCTTTTTAGGTGTCCCGATAGGTATGCTGTCTTTCTTTGGTGGTTGCACCGGTTCCTTCTCTTTACTAGAGGCTGCGGGGAAAGTGCCCATGAAGGGTGGCTGCCGCCTTTGCTAAGTCGTCCGTTGCCTCGCGAAAGGTCTGCTTGGCCAAGTCTCGCACTAATTGTCGGTCTGCTTCGTTGATCGAAAAATCGCTCTTTGGCCCTATCCGTTTCTTGGGTTGCCTTTTCTGGGTAAGGCCTTCTCATGGGACCTGCTTCCCACTTCGAGTCTCTAATGACTCAATCATGTTGTTTGGCGGAGCCGAACTTCTCGTGGTTCTGCCGCTCCCCGATGCTAGCTTCGCTTATTGGACTTTTCATAGGTTTATCGGACCAGGTCCCTGCAGGTTTCTTAACCACTTGCTGAGGTTAAAAAAATGTAACGTGTTCAGGCCCGGCCCTAGTCACATAGCGGTCTGATAGAAGCAGATGGCTTCATGATCAACACAAAGCGAGTGCTGCTTGCTAAAGGAGGCTTCGAACGGAGTGTAATAGGAGATCAAAGAAGTAACCGTTCAACCAAGTATATTTAAGAATACTGTCTGTCGAAGTCTGCTGTTTCTATCGCGGGAATCAGCGGTCTTTAAATACAGCATATCGCTTATCTCCAGTATGAGCGATATTGCAAAACATTGCGTGTATCAACCGATAGCACACGAAACGTTGCAAGTATCAAACGATACCATAAAACCAAACATAAAACAATGTCTGTATCAACCGATAGCACACGAAACAATACTAGTATCAAATGATACTGTGCAACCAAACCTAAAACAATGTTTGTATCAAACGATAGCACACGAAACAATACAAGTATCAAACGATACTGTGAAACCAAACATAAAACAATGTGGGTATCAAACGATAGCACACCAAACAATACAAGTATCAAATGATACTTTGAAACCAAACATAAAACTCTAGTAACCCGTACCGGTTACAGTTCCTCCTGCTTTGCTGATCTCTTCTTCTTTATTACTAATGGTATCTAATCATATATCTAACTCTTACTATAAAATAGACAATTAATATTCTTAACTAGTAAGTGAATAATCTAAAAGGCTATGGTCTTACCTTCAAAATACCCTTGAATGGCTTTTTACTGATACATCAAGTGGTTGAACTAGGCCTATGGAACCTCTGAAATAACACCAACCATAATGTTATTAGCCCACAGTATATCAAGAACTTCCTCAGTCTTGTGCGTTGTAAAAAGATCCATTACTAGTAATAAAGGCTGATCATTAAGTAGAGGAACTGGTTGTTTATCAAGCTACTCTACCATATTGGTAGAGTTGGTATATGTTGGCAGGTTGAACTCTACAATCACCCAATTGTCATAGAGCTGCTATTCTGTGACAATTGTCAGCCCAATATACAGCGGCTCGGATTTCCCCGCTTGTTGGTTTGCATAGCACACGTAGCTTGTCATCGGGAAATTCCACTGCTGTATCCCCACACCTGATAAGAGCATTGCGTCGTTTCAGGAATGGCATTCTGATTAGTGCGTCGTACTTTGCCAAGTTTCCTACCAACATCTCCTGATTTTTCCATATCTTTTTCCCGATTCCTACGGTTAGTTCACATTTTTGGTGGCTTGCAGAGCGGGATCCTTTCATAGCCATATTGACTGTTGTAGGTTGGGGTAGGGGTTCCATAGGAATACCATGGGTAGAGATAAAGGTGGCGCTAATTATGTCGCAGCCGATTGTTCCTGTGTCGAATAGTACCTTTGCTGGATGGCCTTCTATGTGAATTGTGCCTTCCAGAGTGTCACGGGTCCTTATTGCCAATGTCAGTTGCGTTCGCAGGCTTTCCATCTCCACTAAGTTAATTTCCACTTCGTCATATTCGGTTGCTTCCATGTGGTTTGTGCTTGTCTCTCGCTTTGCGGTCTTTCCTTTTCCTTTCTTGGCATAGCAATCATTTGTGTAGTGCCCCTTTTTCCCACATTCAAAACATGTACCTTCCTCGCATCGTTTCTGTTTCTTGTCCTTCTTGTCCTTCGAATCCTTGCGGTATGGTTTCTCTTTCTTCGTATTGTCCCACTATGATGATGCTTTGCTATTCCTTTGCTGTGGCACATGGGTTCGGTAAACTCCTGTTTCATACAGGATAGCATCCTTCCGCTCGGCCCGCTTAACTATCTTGTCAAAGGAATCACCATCCTCCTCCATTGGTTCTACCTCCTGGTGGGGTCTGGGATGCATTGCTTCATTCAATCTTTGTCGTAGCGTATACTGAGGCACTGTTCCGGTAGTCAATTGTCCATGATACCTCAAGAGATCCGTCGCGACCAGGGTTATTCTTTCTGTTTTGCCATTTTGTACTTGCTGGATATCCTTGAACCTTTTGTATAGTTCTTCCATGTTTCGTGAGGATTGGAATCTCTCTCTCGAGTACTTTATCAGGGTCGTTCCTTGGATTTTTTCCCCACTCTCATAGTGGTTCATTCCTTGGTGGTATGCTGCCTCTGCCTTTCCGGTACAGAAGCTTCTGAAGTACGCTCCGCTTCCTTCCTTGGTTTTGTCCACTCCATGTAGGGTAAGGTATTGCGAAGTTGTTATGACCCACCAGTCAAATACTTCACGTTTTAGGTCACCCCTTTCGCCCGAGAACGAGGGTGGCAGTGGAAGTTTGACTTTAGGTCCTGCTTGCCCTGCCCCTGGGCCGGGCGGTCCGGCAGATTCACCTTCAGACATACCGTGTTGGGATTCTTCGTCACTCGAGCTGTTGTTTGAGGAGCCTTCTGGAGAATCACTACGGTTATGGTCTGGTGGCTGCCCTACTACCGAGTGATCTGATCCTTCTTCTTCGCTTTCTTCCTTTTTAGGTGTCCCGATAGGTATGCTGTCTTTCTTTGGTGGTTGCACCGGTTCCTTCTCTTTACTAGAGGCTGCGGGGAAAGTGCCCATGAAGGGTGGCTGCCGCCTTTGCTAAGTCGTCCGTTGCCTCGCGAAAGGTCTGCTTGGCCAAGTCTCGCACTAATTGTCGGTCTGCTTCGTTGATCGAAAAATCGCTCTTTGGCCCTATCCGTTTCTTGGGTTGCCTTTTCTGGGTAAGGCCTTCTCATGGGACCTGCTTCCCACTTCGAGTCTCTAATGACTCAATCATGTTGTTTGGCGGAGCCGAACTTCTCGTGGTTCTGCCGCTCCCCGATGCTAGCTTCGCTTATTGGACTTTTCATAGGTTTATCGGACCAGGTCCCTGCAGGTTTCTTAACCACTTGCTGAGGTTAAAAAAATGTAACGTGTTCAGGCCCGGCCCTAGTCACATAGCGGTCTGATAGAAGCAGATGGCTTCATGATCAACACAAAGCGAGTGCTGCTTGCTAAAGGAGGCTTCGAACGGAGTGTAATAGGAGATCAAAGAAGTAACCGTTCAACCAAGTATATTTAAGAATACTGTCTGTCGAAGTCTGCTGTTTCTATCGCGGGAATCAGCGGTCTTTAAATACAGCATATCGCTTATCTCCAGTATGAGCGATATTGCAAAACATTGCGTGTATCAACCGATAGCACACGAAACGTTGCAAGTATCAAACGATACCATAAAACCAAACATAAAACAATGTCTGTATCAACCGATAGCACACGAAACAATACTAGTATCAAATGATACTGTGCAACCAAACCTAAAACAATGTTTGTATCAAACGATAGCACACGAAACAATACAAGTATCAAACGATACTGTGAAACCAAACATAAAACAATGTGGGTATCAAACGATAGCACACCAAACAATACAAGTATCAAATGATACTTTGAAACCAAACATAAAACTCTAGTAACCCGTACCGGTTACAGTTCCTCCTGCTTTGCTGATCTCTTCTTCTTTATTACTAATGGTATCTAATCATATATCTAACTCTTACTATAAAATAGACAATTAATATTCTTAACTAGTAAGTGAATAATCTAAAAGGCTATGGTCTTACCTTCAAAATACCCTTGAATGGCTTTTTACTGATACATCAAGTGGTTGAACTAGGCCTATGGAACCTCTGAAATAACACCAACCATAATGTTATTAGCCCACAGTATATCAAGAACTTCCTCAGTCTTGTGCGTTGTAAAAAGATCCATTACTAGTAATAAAGGCTGATCATTAAGTAGAGGAACTGGTTGTTTATCAAGCTACTCTACCATATTGGTAGAGTTGGTATATGTTGGCAGGTTGAACTCTACAATCACCCAATTGTCATAGAGCTGCTATTCTGTGACAATTGTCAGCCCAATATCATTTCCCTGAAAGAAAACCAACGGTTTAACCCACGGAATACCATCCACTAATATAGTAAGTTGAATTATTCCTTATCGGTTATTGTAAGCGGTACGGGTACTGGATTAGTTTATGTCTGGTGTTACCGGTATCACTTGATACTTGTATCGTTTCGTGTGCTATTGGTTGATACACTCAATATTTTATGCTGCGGTTCATGAGTATCGCTTGATACTTGTATTGTTTCGTGTGCTATCAGTTGATACACAATATGTTTTATGTTTGATTTCACAGTATCGTTTGATACTGGTATTGTTTTGTGTGCTACTGGTTGATACACACAATATTTTATATTTGGTTTCACAGTATCGTTTGATACTTGTATTGTTTCATGTACTATCGGTTGATATACACAACGTGTGGAATATCACTCATACTGGAGATAAGCAGTATGCAGTATTTAAAAGACCACTAATTTCTATGATGGAAACAGCGGACTTCGACGGACAGTATTCTTAATATGCTTGGTTGAACGGTTACTTCTTTGATCTTCTATTACACCCCGTTCAAAGACTGCTTTAGAATGCAGGGCTCGCTTCTTGTTGGTGAACAAGCCATCTGCTCCTATCGTACCGCTACGTTACTAGGGCCTGGCCCAAACACGTTACATTTTTTTAACCGCCGCAAGTGGTTAGAAACCTGCCCGGAGAAGGCCTGATCAACTTATGAAGTGTCCAACCGAAGCTAGCAGTGGGGAGCAGCAGAACCACGAGAGGTTCGGCTCCGCCAACACGACACTATTGAGTCACTAGAGGTCCAAAGTGAGAAGCAGGTCCCACTAGAAGGCCATACAAAAAGAAGGCAACCTAAGAAGCCAAATAGGCCAAAGAGCAATTCCTCAATTGAAGAAGCAGAAAGGCAGTTAGGGCGCAATTTGGCCCAGCAAACCTTTAGTGAATTGACCAACGACTTAGCAAAAGCAGCAATAAGCCTCCCTGGGCTCTTCCCCGCAAGCTCCAGCAAAGGAAAGGCACCGGCACAACCAGCGAAGAAAGACAGCCTACCTATTTGCATGGCAATGAAGGACGACAACTACGAAGAAACATCTGATCACTCGATAGTGAAAGAGCCGCCAGACAAACCCCCTACCAACCATTCAGAAAGCTCATTACACGACCGCACTAGCAATGAAGGGTCTGAACATGGTGTGTCCGAAGGAGAATCTGGTGCGCTGCCCGGCTCAGGGGCCAGGTGAACAGGACCAAAGGTCAAACTCACACTACCACCCACGCTCTCGGGCGAAAAGGAAGACCTAAAACCCGCAGCATTTGATCGATGGGTAACAACCACTTCCCAATACCTTGCCCTGCATGGTGTGGAGAAAACCAAAGAAGAGAGTGGAGCGTACTTTGGAAGCTTCTGTACAGGAAAGATGGAGGAAGCATACCACCAAGCAATAAACCACTACGAGAGTGGGGAAAAGACGTGAGAAACAACCCTGCTAAAATACCTGAGACAGAGATTCCAATCCACGAGAAACATGGAACAACCATATAAGAAGTTCATGAAAATCCAGGATATACAAAATGGGAAAACAGAAAGAATAACGATAGTCGCAATGGGTCTCCTAACATACCATGGATGATTGCCTGCCGGAACAGTATCTCAATACATGCTATGACAGAGACTCTATGAAGCAATCCATCCCAGACTACGCCAGGACGTAGAACCTAGGGAAGAAGATGTAGACTTCTTTGACAAGATAGTCAAAGAGGCTGAACACAAGGATACTATCTTGTATGAAATAGGAGTTTAACCAACCGACATACCTCACCAGAAGAACAGTCAAGGGCAATCATAGTGGGACAACACAAGGAAGGAAAAACCATACCGCAAAGGTTCGAAAGACAAGAAAGATAAAAAGCAGAAATGACGCGATGAAGGCACATGTTTCGAGTGGGGGAAAGGGGCACTATGTAAAGGACTGCTGTGCTGAAAAGGGAAAAGATAAGTCAGCCAAGTGAGAGGCAAGCACAAACCACATGGAAGCAACCGAATACGACAAAGTGGAAACTAATTCGGTAGAGATGGAAAGCCTCTAAACCCAACCAGTACTGACAGTAAGGCCCTGTGACGCACCGGAAGGAACGATCTGCATAGAGGGCCATCCAGCTGTAACGACCCAGCATACATGAGCTATGGCAGGCGGAACCTATACCCATACAGGTAGCCAGGAGGCGAACTGGTAGGAACCGGCAGGCAAGTAAGTACTTGACCTGCGGAGACCTGATGGCCCGGGCTCCGAGAATGAACAAAATTGGCTGTTCTGGGACTTAGGTACCTGGATACACCTGGGAGCGGTGTCAGCCTACTTAGGGACCTCTGAAGGGGCAGTTACTCAGAAAAGGCAGGGTAACTGGAGAAAGGTCAGAAGCGTCTGTCTCCGGCGACGGGATAGACAGGGTAACAGGGAAAAGTCATCTTGTCCACCGGACAGGTTACCCTACCCTCAGGATCACGTTGCCCTGCCATGGGGCTTGGGTTACCCTGCCCAAGGTCCTGGGTTGTCCTACCTTTCAATACGAAGTCCCTCAGGGAGTTCCGGAAAAATGACCGGAATGTTTGTCACGCGATACCATGCATAATATGGGAATCGGGGTTCTGGGAGATGCTATTGGGCGAGCTATGCAGCTCCAAAGAGGCTGCAAATTGGAGCCATTATTCCTATCATACCCCTCTGGCCCCGCCTTGAGGCCCGGACGTCATGGGCACACAGTTGCGTAGTTGTATGCAGTCCAGCAAAGTGGAATGTTCGGAGACCTGCTTGCAACACCGTAGACGTTGCTACCCTCTGGTCGACCGTAGGCTGTACGCAGAATATATAAGGGGGCATAGGGCGGAAGGTGGAGTACCTCCTCCAAGTTGTTCAGAGTAAAAAGGACCAAGGCTGGCGGGGTTAATGGGGGTTAACCATGGGGCTCCCAGAGGTAGTCCCAGGTCATGCCGGGGCAACCGCGAGAGTTTCACACCTAGCAACTGCGAAAGGATCCACAGCACCATAGGCTCCACAAGGGAAGTGCAACGATACCAAAAGCATGATTCCTACCACAGGTGAGATGCATCCGAGGTAGTGGTCATGGGTAGCGCCCATTGGATCACTCCCAGACCACTATGTCCTGTGGAAGACACCGGAAGTCCATGAATGGTAAATAGTAGATAGATAAAACGCTCATGGTAGCTTCCGGGGCCAAGTAGAAATCAAGGCACATGGGAAGGGTATCATAAATAGTCTAAGTTCATGCGGCGTCATGACTGTTAGCCACTGGCAAGACGCCGATGCGCAGAGGTTTTCACTCCAGTGGGCAAAATAGAAATGCACCGCAGAAACGATAACCGTATAAGGTGAATACCGACTAGCATGTGTTGACACATGCATGCCCGAAGGGTGGGTCAGGAGATGTGTCGGACCACCCTTAGCGGAGAAGGGTGTGCTCGAATAGTTGGAGTAAACTGAGGGCCGAGTTTCTGGCATAAGATAAAACTACCTGAAAGTCTATACGAGAACTCTCCTATACCAACACTCAATCCTCTCGAGACCTCAATTGAGTGAAGCATCAGGCTTAACGATATTAAGTTTTACCGTTTACTTTACTCTTACTTTTGTTTGAACTTTTGGTGATAAGTTTGAAGTTGTTCGGTGTGGTCGCAACCTTGGGATCCATCTTCCTAGGAGTACCCCCGTTACAGTATATCGTTAAGCGAGCTCCTTGCTTAACTCGTGCTCTGATTAATTGTTTCCGCCCTTCGGCACTAACCTTGCGTGAATACTGGTAACCTTGTCTAGAACATGTAGCCCAGTGTGGAAAGCGTAATGGCTAGTACTGAACTTCGAACCAGAATGGAATCCAACTGGGATTCAGACCTTGACCTTAACAAGAACTCCGCCAACACATTTTGTGCGTCGGTTTTCGCGGATGTCTGCGGTATTGAATGGGACGGTCACCAGTTGCTTCTGGAGGCCGCCCCTATTCAGTTACCTGATGAATATGTTGATCTTAGGATTACAGACCCTCGCGCAGCGGTGCTTTCGTTCTTTCAAGATTCCGCCCTCGTCCACAACATGCTTCCTCCCCCGCCACAAGGGGTACCATTTATCCAGTTCTCCCGCAAGTTCGTTGAACCTTACATCGTCCGGCAGGTATCCAAGTCGATTGAGGACACCAAGCGGGAGCTGAAGAACCAGAATGCGGAGCAGCAGCAGGTGTTCCGCAAACAGATTATTACGGCAGTGGTGGAATGGATGAAAGTATAGCAGGAGTCATACCTGCGAATGTTAAGAGACCAGAAGGTATTGAAGGATCGTATGGCAGCACTGGAAACGGCCCTCCCAGGAGGTTATAGTATTGATGCTGAAAATGACCTACTGATGATAGAGGCGGCGCCCCCACTCCCACTTGTCCAGACAAAGCCTGAGAACTTCACGATGGAACTGGCTATGAGAGCCAGGGATGAACAGTGGAGGGCGTACCTAAGCCCAGTGGGTATACGAATGTTGGAAAGCCTCAAGGGTGAAGGCTACAGCTATACCTCTTCCTGCACAATAGCATCAACAGGTTCTCTGTCTGTCCCCTCCTCGATCGCCCGCAGTCGTTCCAGAAGTCCGGCGCTTGGACCAACCAATGGGCGTCGCGTTGAGAAAAGAACGTCGCGGCCAAAGGGTATCACGGCACCAGATACACCTGACCCTACACCTCGGCCGACCCCTGCTCCCATTAACCCTCCTGCAACACTGTCACTTGCAACTCTCATACCTCACATCACTGCCCCAAGACCCACACCTTTACCAATCTCGTTGCCCGCTCCTGATAGCTTTCCTGCCACAGCCTTCCCGCCTGCAGTATCGGCTACCCCAGGGTTATGACCACTGCGCGCGGCACCACCTCGATTTTTTGAACAGGTAAGGTGCTAGGAGGAGCGAGTACCCATGGCTCCATCACGCGGGACTCCGATCCCCGGACCTGGGGCACCTGCTCGCTCAGTTCCTCGGGCACCCGTGATTCCCTCTGCCCACTCGAAACCAACTCCTCCTTCCGTGCTCCCCACAATCACAAGCGGCCAGTCGGACAGCAAAGACGAATTTTGCCTGTCAGGCTGCAAATCGGAAGAAACCCATATGAGGTGGATTCATTACCACACATATGGGTGCAGGAAGGAACAACGGACCCCCGCAAGGCATCGAAGAAGGCAGAAGGAAGGAGATGGACGCCCAACATGTGGGTATTGTGGCTCATGTAGGCACGTTGGCCCCCCGATACAACCCCTGAGCTGCCCAGAACTACAGGCATTTCTACGGATAACTTAGGTGGCACCTAACCCAACTCCTGAGAGTGGGCGACGCCCTGTTCCACCACCGGCATCTGTACTATCAGGGGCTAACCCCCCCAAGGATGGGAATCAGGATGGCTAGGAGGAACGGTTCGATGGGTATGATAGACCATGGGAGACACCAGGCAGAAACGCCGGGGATGGTGGAGATGGAAATGTGCCTCCTGGAGGTGGTGCAACCGGAGCGGAAGGAGATCCAGGGGACTCCGACCATGACAGTTTGGATGATGATGATGCCGATTCTCTCCCTGATTTGACTCGCTTCGTCCACGCTCGCAAGGATGATTGAAGTGACGAGAAGAAACGAAGGAGGGACCCCCGTGCTAAGCAGCTACAGGGGGAATTCCGGGGCAGATCGACCTCGCGGCCATCCTACAGACAGGGGCAGAAGAAGCCGGAGAAGTGGAGTGGTATTCCCACCTTCAAGGGAAAAGTTACCAAACTTCCAAGCTTCCTAATGTTGGTGGAGGTCAATATCGAATACTTTGCGGGGTGCAGGTTGACCGATATGGACAAGGTAAACCGGGTGATCCCCCTCCTAGAAGATACCGCCCGAACATGGTATCTCGGGCTGCACTTACACAACAACAAAGAGGCAGCCAAGCGTACTGGTGTTCCTATTAACAACAGTGACCTGTTGAGAACGTGGAAAGGATTCAGGGAATGACTGGAATGAAGTTTTGGCGGTGACCAAGTGGAACGAGACCGATCTCTTCTCGAGTAGGGAGACCTGGTGATGAAGGCACATCACATTGATGAGTACCTGGACAAGATAATTGACTACATGTATAACCTTAGCTTTACAGATCCAGTACAGGTATGAGGTAAGGTACGGTCGGGTATTACCCAGGAAGTTCGGAATGCGTAGACACTCAAGCAGCCCCATCCAACCGACTTGAATGACTACCTTGATCTTCTGCGGAAAGTTGGACACACACTGGAAGACAACACCAGGTTCAGTAACAGGGTTATCCATCCTGTCCAATGATCTCAGCCAACGGAAACGAAGGAGGATAGGTCATCGACTTCCGGGAGGTTTAAGAAGAAGGAAAAAGGTTTGGGCAGACAGAATCAGAGGTCTGCCAAACCTACTAATTTCAATGTGGGGAAACAGGCAAAGCTGGCACCTTCTGAGTATGCAATAGCGCATAAGGAAATCCCGTTGACTTTGACCAAAGGTCGGAGAAAGCACAACCAGTGCACCAAGTGTAGACAAAGTGGTCATTTCTGGAGGAAGTGTACCGCCATGTCCCTAGTCGTTAGTTCATCAAAACCGGCTCGTGGGATGAAACGGTCAGCCCCAGTAAGTGAGCCCACAGGGACAAACAAGCGGCTAACGCGCATTGACGCGCCACCTCCGGCTCCCTTGTCAAAGATACTTGAAGTCCCCCAGGCATCAACTCAGATCATGGAGGTTGATACTGAGGGCTCGGAATAGGTAAGAACCTATTGTGTTTAAGGTGTAACCTTATTAACCTATAGCCATAGACCCCGGAGGAACAGATGGACAGGAGCCACGGTGGTGGCTTCGGAGATGGGTAAGTACCCTTCTACCGCATAAACGACCCTGATACTGACTACACCCAGCTGGTGTGGGCAGGTAGATGTTACGGGCCATGCGCGGTGGGCTGGGTTATCTCTCCTTTGTTGGGTTTCTGGTTATTTCCTTTATTCTAGTTATATGTATTTCTTTCAGGATTTCCTTAGCTGGATGGGCAAGTCATAGGACATTATTTCGGTTGAGGCTAGGTGACATCTTGCTAAAGGAAAGGCACGACATTGGGGAAGCAAGGCTGCGTCGCTTGGAACCGGTCCGATAGGGGACTTCTACCCACTCTGGAGAAAATTGTTATGTTTAGTACAAGCGGAATTGGTTCAGGCTGGACTTGATCAAATAAACAGGGCTATTTTCAAGTTTACCTGAGGAGGGTTTGGTATCCGAAATCATGCTGCCGTGATAGTAAACACCCTAGTTATTGATAAAAGACGAATCCCAATCCCTTAATATTTACTGACCCGTTGTGGCCGCTCTGGTGTCGAAAGGCAAGAGACTAAAAGGATTTACTAAGCCAAAATGTCTAAGTCCCCAAGACAAGTGAAGAGGCTGAAGCATGACAACTTGCCTGGTCATACCAAGTCTATCCACCTGCGGGTCAAGTTAGACTGGAAGATAGGAGCTAGACAGGTAAGTGCGGAAGCACTCCTGCTACTCGATAGTGGCGCTACAGGGCCGGTGCTTAGTAGCCGATGGGTTAAGCAGACTCAGGCACCTTGTGTACGATGAAAGGTGCACGTGCCAATAAGCGACGCCAGCGGTAATCACATTCCTGGGTCAGGTCTACACTATACCAAGTCATTAGAGATGAGGATAGGTGACCACCACAATGAGATGCGCTTTGAAGCCACGGATATGCCCGACACCAAGGTGGATGGGTATCTACCTATGTCATGGTTGTGCGACCATAACCCTGACATAGATTGGAAGACTGGATCACTAACCTGGCACTCAGATTTCAGCAAGGCTAGCTGCCTGGCAGAGCAGGAGCAGTTAGTGTTCATGACCGATGAAGAGTTACTAGTCAAAGACAGTGGTAATGTGTACCTATTGGGAATTGTGCAATTCTCCGATAAGGAAGGTGCCGACATTACGGTTAAGCTACTCCCCGAGTATAAGGACTATGGAGATATCTGCAGTCAAGAACGGATGGAGGCACTACCAGAGCACTCGAAGTATAACCATACGATCGAGTTGCAACCCGGAACTCAAGCTCCGTGGGGGCCTATCTATCTGTTATCGGAAAGGGAGCTTAAGGCACTCCTAGGATGTCTCAAGGACATGCTGTGAACGGAAAAGCTACGGCGATCCAGTTCCTCGGCAGCAGCCCCTATCCTCTTCGTGCTAAAACCAGATGGTACATTATGACTGGTAATAGATTACCGAGGTCGGAAGAAAATCACGGTGAAGAGTGGGTATCCTCTACTGTTGATAAACAAACTGCGAGATGGGTTAGCAAAATGGGTTGTGTTCACCAAGTTGGACCTGAAGAATGGCTACTACGTTCTGAGGATGGCAGAAGGTGAGAAATGGAAGATGGCCTTCCAGTACAGATATGGACTGTATGAATACACGGTCATGCCATTTGGGTTGTGTAATGCCACAGCAATCTTCCAAAGTATGATAAAGGAGGTCTTTCGGGAGCTCATGGATGAAGTACTCATCGCATACATGGATGACATCCTGATCTACTCCGAAACTATGGAAGAGCATTTGGCAATGGTGAGACATGTGAAGGAGAAATTGCGGAAAGCTAGACTATATGCAAGCATGGAGAAGTCCAGTTTCCACCAACGGGAGGTTAAATTCCTAGGATACAAGATCTCCGATATGAGGATCTCTATGTTGTCAGAGAAGGTGCAGACAATCAGGGATTGGGCACCTCCAACATGTGTCATCGATGTTCAAAGCTTTATGGGCTTTGCCAACTTCTATCGTCAGTTCATAGAAGGTTTCAGTCAGATAGCGAAACCTCTGATGGACTTGACAAAGAAGGATTTCCGAAGGGAATGGACACCTGCGTGTGAGCAGGCCTTCAACCATTTCAAGGAAGCATTCATGTCCAAACCTATCCTAGCACATTTTGACCCTAAACGGCCGACCCAGCTGGAAACCGATGCTAGTGACTTTGCATTAGGGGCCGTCCTCTCCCAGCTCTGTGAAGCTGAGAGATGGCATCCAGTGGCCTACCCTTGTAGGAAGTTTCACCCAGCATAGATTAATTATGGTGCCCATGACAAGGAAATAACTGCCATAATAGCAGCGTTCCAGGAATGGGATCATTTGCTACCCTCGGTAACGGACCAGTTCGTGATCTATACCGATCATAAGAATTTGGAGTACTTCAATAGTACCAAGGTCCTTAACCAAAGGCAGCACTGCTGGGCTGAGTTCCTGCAACCATTTAACTTCAAGGTGGATTACCGCGAAGGGGGGTTGCATGAGAAAACAGATGCTTTGTCGCGGCGTAGGAACTACCGCCCTGAAGGGGAAAGTGATTTTCCGCTACAGTCATTTTTTCGCCCCGGACAGTGGGTTGGGAGCCAGGAATGAGACATCTTGCGACCACACGTGTTGCAGGTGTGCCAAGGACTTTGGCTCCAATCTTCCTTTTTGGATCAACCGTGGGTAGCGATAAACGAAGACCAGGAATACTTAAGGATCCTGAAGGCAACAGCTGCTGGTGACAAAGAGGTCGACCGACATTTCAGGACAGAAAAGGCCTTACTCCTGTACAAGAACCAGTGGTATGTTCCCACGGGTCAGAATCTGAAGCAGACAATCATGGAGGCAGACCATGACTCCTGAATCACGAGATGCTACAGGACTTGCAAGACAATTGGCAGGGTTAGGGCTAACCTCTATTGGCCTAAGATGGATGAGCACCTCACCGACTACGTGCGGACATGTGATGCATGTCAAACAAATAAGTCCATCAGGCATAAGAAGTTCGGTCTGCTGGAACCTATTGAAGTTCCTATGCGACCGCGGACAGCTATTTCAATGGACTTTATTGTAGCGCTGCCTGAGTCTGAAGGGTACAGCATAATCTGGGTCATAGTGGATAGATTCTCGAAAATGGCCCATTTCATACCCCTGACCACAGAGATACCGAACAAGGACCTTGGCTCGATATTCCTGAAGGAGCTTTGGCGCCTTCATGGACTCCCGGAGTCAATCATCTCTGATTGAGATAGCCAATTCACATCCAAGTTCTGGATGAGTCTGATGCACTTGTTGCAAGTGAAACTAAACGTTTCGACTACATTCTACCTGGAGACTGATGGGCAAACCGAAAGGGTTAATCAGACACAGGAACAGCACTTGCGTAGTTACTGTTCCTACCAACAGGATGATTGGGTTTCTCTACTACCCCTTGCGGATTAAGCATACAACACCTCCACATCAGAATCCACCAGGTTGTCACTGTTTAAGATTAATTATAGATTTAACCCACGGACAAACTGGTCGCGTATCGTGTCTGATAATCAAGGAATACACCCTAGCAGTAAGCTCTTGGTTAAGGAATTGGAAGGAACCCTGAAGAGATCTGAGAAGCGATTCAACGGGTACAGGAAAGGCAACGGAAATGGCACGACCAGAAAAGGTTACCATCATCGGACTATGTTACCTTAGAGGATGTGACCACTGGGTGCACAGAGAAAGTGGGCCACGTGATGTTGAACCGAAAAAACATCCGTATGAAGGGTCCAATGAAGAAGCTGGACCACTGGATCTTTGATCCTTTTGTGGTCAAACATTGAGTGGGTAACCGGGCCTACAAACACCAACTGCCCACTAGATGGGGCATCCACCCGGTGTTCAATATCACATTGCTCGGACCCTGTCATGGGGATCCGGAAGCAGATAGGGTCAAGGAAGTCCCTATCCCGGAACTTGTGGACAACGAGCCCAGTTACGTTATGGAAGCTGTTGTGGACAGTCGATGGTACAGTGGAGCAAAGGCGAAGTTTCCTGCACACTTCGTCCAGTACCTGGTTTCATCGGAAGGCTACGGGGCTGAGGAGAATTCATGGGAGTCCTATGAGATGCTAGAAGGGACAGGCTTACAGGCCATTCTCGATTTCCACCAAAGATATCCGTCCAAGCCCAGGGGCCATAGGGTCTTGGGGGA
Source organism: Tuber magnatum (assembly GCA_003182015.1). Classification (NCBI taxonomy): domain Eukaryota; kingdom Fungi; phylum Ascomycota; class Pezizomycetes; order Pezizales; family Tuberaceae; genus Tuber; species Tuber magnatum. The sequence goes on along the minus strand of PYWC01000003.1, from coordinate 3,448,081 downwards.
ATTGAGTCGTGGATATAAGAGATGATGCTAATGGTCCGGGACAGACTGTAGAGAAGAGGGGAGCGATGTAACGACCCAGCATATATGAGCTATAGCAGACAGAACCTATACCCATACAGGTAGCCAGGAGGCGAACTGGTAGGGACCGGCAGGCAAGTAAGTACTTGACCTACGGAGACCCGATGGCCCGGGCTGCGAGAATGAACAGAATTGGCGGTTCCGGGACTTAGGTACCTGGATACACCAGGGAGCGGTGTCAGCCTGCTTAGGGACCTCTAAAGGGGCAGTTACTCAGAAAGGCAGGGTAACCAGAGAAAGGTCAGAAGTGTCTATCTCCGGTAACGGGATAGACAAGGTAACAGGGAAAAGTTATCTTGTCCACCGGACAGGTTACCCTACCCTCAGGATTAGGTTACCCTGCCATGGGGCTTGGGTTACCCTGCCTGAGGTCCTGAGTTACCCTACCTTTCAATACGAAGTCCATCAGGGAGTTAGGGAAAAATGACTAGAATGTTGGTCACACGAAACCATGCATGATACTGGAATCTGGAGTTCCGGGAGATGCTATTGGGCGAGCTATGCAGCTCCAAAGAGGCTGCAAATTGGAGACATTATTCCTATCATACCTCTTCGGCCCCGCCTTGAGGCCCGGAGGTCATGGGCAAACGGTTGTGTGGTTGTGTGCAGTCTAGCAAAGTGGAATCTTGGGAGACCTGCTTGCAACACCATATATGTTGCTGCCGTCCAGTCAACCGTAAGCTGTTCGCAGGATATACAAGGGGGCAAAGGGCGGAAGGTGGAGTACCTCCTCCAAGTTGTTTGGAGTAAAACAGACTAAAACTGACAGAGTTAGCGGGGGTTAACCCTGGAGGTCCCGAAGGTAGTCCCGGGTGGTGCTGGGGCGACTGCGAGACTTTTACACCTACCAAGCCCGAAAGTGTCCGCAACATCATAGGCTCTGAAAGGGAAGTGCAGAGACACCAATATCATGATTCCTACCACAGGTGAGGTGCATCCAAGGCAGTGGTCATGGGTAGCGCCCATTGGATCATTCCTGGACCACTGTGTCCTGCGGAAGACACCAGAAGTCCATAAACCGTAAATAGTAGATAGATAAAACACTCACGGTAGCTTCCGGGGCCAAGTAGAAATCAAGGCACATGGGAAGAGTGTCCTAGATAGTCTAAGTTCATGCAGCGTCTTGACTATTAGCCACTGGCAAGACGCCGAGGTGCAGTGGTTTTCACTCCGGTAGGCAAAATGGAAATGCGCCACAGAAACGATAACCACATAAGGTGAACGCTGACTAGAGTGTGCCGACACATCCATGCCCGAAGGGTGTATCAGGAGACATGTCGGACCACCCTTGGCGGAGAAGCGTCTGCTTGAATAGTTGGAGTAAACTGATGGGGGAGTTTCTGGCACAAGATAAAACTACCTGAAAGTCTATGCGAGAACTTTCCTACACCAACAATCAATCCTCTCGAGACCTTAATTGAGTGCAGCATCAGGCTTAACGATATTAAGTTTTATCCTTTACTTTACTCTTACATCCGCGTGAACTTTTAGCGATATGTTTGAAGTTGTTCGGTGCGGTCACAACCTTGGGATCCATCTTCCTAGGGGTGCCCCCATTACACCAGCAAAGGTACTATTCGATACAGGGACAATCAGTTGTGACATTATCAGCACTACCTTTATCTCTGCCCACGGCATACCCACGGAACCCCTGCCCCAACCAATACCAGTCAACATGGCAATGAAAGGTTCCCGCCCTTTAAGCCACCAGAAATGTGGGCTAACCATAGGAATTGGGAAAAAGAAATGGACAAATTAGGAGATGTTGGTAGGAGACTTGGCAAAATATGACACCCTGAGTGGAATACTATTCCTGAAAAGACACAATACACTTATTAGATATGGGGACACAGCAGTGGAGTTTTCCGATAACAAACTGCAGGTGCTATGCAAACCAACAAGCAGTGAATTTCAAGCCGCTGTTTCAAACACACCCTTACCAACACTGTTGGAAGAATACAAGGATGTATTCCCAGACCAGGTCCCAGAAATACTACTTCTGGTGTGTAAGATTAACCATCATATTCGGCTGAACAATCCAACGAACCTAAAGAACCAACCAACATACTCAATTTGGGAAGCATACAAGGAAAAACTCATAAACTAGATAAATGAGAAATTACAAGCTGGAGTAATCGTACGACAGGAAGTCCCCGGAGCAGCACCTATGTTTGTACATCCAAAGTCAGACAGAAGGATCTGCCCCCTGGTGGACCTGAAAATTCGAAACGACAACACAATCCTGGATAGCCCATCTATCCCCAACCAACTGCAAATCCTAAACCGAATAGTGCGAGCAAACCTCAGGAGCAAAATTGACCTAAGCGATGCATACTTCCAAATACGAGTGAACAAAGACAGTGCTAAATTCAATTCATTCAAAACCCAGTTTGGAGGGTTTGTCAGCAAAGTAATGCTAGAAGAAGACATGAATGCACCTGCAAACTTTATTCGAATAATGGAAGACCTCCTGAGCAAATTCCTACCTCACTTTGTATGGGTATACATTAATGATATTCTCATATTCTCAGACACATCAGAAGAACATGAAAGGCATATACGCCAGGTATATGACCGACTGAGAATGGCAAAATTCTACACAAGCAAAAAGAAGTCAGTACTATACGCAGATAAGCTAGAAGTACTAGGACACATAGTGGACAACAAAGGAATTCATGCATCTCCCTAAAAAATATCATCCAGAGCAGGTTGGGTGATACCGCAAAACAAGAAAGGATTGCAACGCTTTCTAGGAATAGTGAATTATGTGGTCCGGTTCCTCCCACACCACGCTTCCCTAACGGTACCATTAATCGATTTAACAGCGAATGCTGAATTCCTATGGACAACCACCCATCAGACCGCGTTCAAAATGGTAGAAAAGTAAATTGTCGATCACCAAGTCATGCGGCCAATAGACATACGGAGCGAGGAACCAATTTGGCTGGTAATGGATGCCTCTGACTTGGAAATAGGAGCATGGGTAGGACAAGGACCCACTTACGAGACGGCTCGACCAGCCGCATTACATAGCAGGAAATTCACCAACGCACAGATGAATTATAGAACCACCGATAAAGAGGCTTTAGCGATAGTGGAAGCGCTTAATCGGCTCCACAATGTACTATTGGGAAATTCCTATACAATAGTTACAGATCACCAACCCCTGACACACCTACGAACTACAAAGAACCCAAGCAGAAAGCAGGTTGGATGGCTCAGTGCCTTAGGAAAATACGACATGAAGATAGTCTACGTACCAGGAAGCACGAACTGTTTAGCTGATGCCCTTTCCCAGGTATATGAAGAAGGATCAGACTTGAATCCACTCTATGTCTATGATCATAAAAAGGAAGCAGACGACATCTCACATGACACAGTCTATGAGCAAGAATCAAACACGATAGAACCCGAGGGACATATATCCCCTACTTCCCCTCCTTACTCATACACTGGGCATACCAGTGAAGCCCCTATACCCCGTGAAAGCCGCAGCTCAATTACTGCGGGAAATGATTGGGGCGACAAGTGCACCTTACAGAGTATGCCACCCAAGGAACTCCAACACAGCATACTGCATTATTCGGAATGTTATGTGGACCATTGCCCATGACACCAGACTGAGATAAAGTTTACAAACAACCACCCCAGGCGATGAAAGAAGTCGACCCCTTACCCTCCTAATGAAGGACCAAGTCCCCCAAGTACAGAAATTGACCCAAGCCCTCCAGAGTCCCCCATAATCAATAACTGGGAATGGCAACAAACGATTGGCGGTAGACCAAATAGCACTGGGGAAGGGCCGTCCACTCTTGCCCAGCCGACGCCCAGACCTTATGCAATCCCAGCACTGCTGAACCCGGAAGCCCCAGTATTTCGAATGCCAGAACCAGATGGTCCACCACCTATCTGATAGGCAAAATCGATAGAGGACCTTACCTATGAAACAATAGCGGTATTCTGAATGCCAGGACCAGACAGCCCACTACAGATTAGATAAGCAGAATGACTAGAAACTCTCCGCAATGAAACTATAGTTTCAAGAATGCCGCCAACGATGAGTGAATATCGGCGAAGACTATATGATGTCTTGGGAAAGGATGAGGAGAATGAGCAACCTGAAACAACCAGAGGAAGCAGGGTGGAGAACGAGCGTCTCATATTACAGACAACCAAGGAAATGATTGGAACATTCCAAGCAGACATGGTTGCAGCATACCAGAGGGAACCGATATGGAAAAAAAGTTAATGAAAATATGGACTCCAATGGAGATTTATCCTCCTACACAATTGCGAATAGGATACTATATGCAAAAACCCAATGCAGAGAACAATGCCTGTATATTCCAAAAGGTCGCCCATACCGAAATATGACATCAAGGGAGTATGTCATTAGCAAAATCCACAACAAAGGCCACCACAGTTCCAAATGAAACTTATGGTAGGCTATCGAGTACCTATTCTGGCCCGAAATGTGCAAAGATTTCCAAGCATACGTGACCCAATGCCACACCTGCCAAACAAACAAAGAACCCACAAAGTTACCAGCAGGAAAGGCCCAGACAATTATTCTACCAGCAGAAATCTTCGAATCAACAGCCATGGATTTTGCGGGACCATTCCACAATTCGGGGAAATATGACACAATCCTAGTTGTAATGGATAGGGTTTCGGGATTCACATCGCTCATACCTACAACTAAGCCAGTGACAGCAATAAGGACCTGGGAACTACTGCGCAACAAAGTGTTTACACCCCATGGTTACCAGACATCTCTGGTAAGCGATGCAGACCCATGATTTGAGTCACATGTGTGGAGACAGCAGTGTCGATCGCTAGGAATGGAGCACATCAAGGCAGCACCAGGCCACCATGAGACGATTGGACAAGTCGAAAGAACAATTCAAGAATTGAAAACAGCCCTTTGAAATCTAGTCAAAACGAGACAAAACAAGTGGTTCAATGCCATACCAGAAACGGCAGCATACCTAAATGCAGGATGGTCGGAAACCCTCAGTATGTCACCATACAAAGCTAATTTTGGAAAAAACTACCCACTACTCCCCTTTACAAATTTCAAGAATTCCGCAGTACCGGCCGCTAATAAATTGTTGAACAGACACCAAGCAATCCAGAACACGGCACTTAATGCAATCAAATTGGTGTGATTTAGGAGTACAGGAATAGCAGCAAAACGGGGCAGACACCATACACCGATAGGGAAAGGTAACCTGTTATTAGTTTATGGAGGCCTTTTGGCAACGGAATCAGGACGAAGCAAGAAATTGCAACTGCGCTGGCGAGGACCGTGCAAGATAATTGAATATGATGAATATACGTAAAACTGCATGGTAGAAATGAACGGCAGAATGTACAGAAATTAACAAGCGGCATTGCACGCATCCACTGTGAAACGATACCTCCCTAATGACAATACCACCTTCCCCAGAAGAAGCCACGCAAAGCTGCCTCCGATGATGGTTAATGAAAAAATCCCAATAGGAAGTGGAGGCTATACGGGACCACGGGAAGCGATTTGACTGCGACCAATTTCTGGCAAAATGGACAGAATATCAGGAAACAGAAAACAGCTGGGAACCCCTCAAAGGTTTAGAAAATGCGATGGAACTAGTGAACCAATAGTGGGAGGACAACAAACCGGAGGACGAGCTACCCGTTATGATAAATCCTGTAACAGTGGCTTGGCGCCCAACCCTGCCGGAAATCTGACACCTCCGCCCAGACACAAAGCAAGAAATACAAGACGGGTTTTCGTTAGCCCACTTTGAAAGCAATTTCGATAGCAGTGACGATGAGAAGCGAGTAATGGAAGACAAAGCAGCATACCTGGAATGGCTAGCTGAAGCCAAATACTGGGAATAACAAAGGAGGAAAAATGTACTATCCAACAGCCTTACAATGTCAAACTATGATCAAGTTACTTGGAGACAGCACCATCAGCTAATGGGACTATTGGTGAACCATGATATTATCCCTAGATGATACCTTATACACCAACTATTCAAACATATTTGCAACAAATGTCTAGAAATAACAACTCAATGAATGGGCCAGATGTGGGGTGAAACAATGTCTGACATATTCTGCTTTCAAAGTAGATGTTACATGAGTACAGAAAAGTGTGATAGATGCGAAGAAACAGAAGAAACCGAGATTAAATACCACCCACCTTCCTCTGAACTCCTGAGCGAGGTCAACAGCTAAGTGAGGTCAACACTAAGACATAAATACCACCCACCATCCCTCATACTCTGCCGCAGAGAAAAACCTTACTATCAAACCTACAGACCGAAAGAAAACCCTCACAAGACACACTACTCTTATAAACCTTTACCCCTTTTATAAAAGCTAAAAAATGTCGACCTACGAAGAAATAAGCATTAAGGGACAACACACCATCATCGGAAAACTACTGCATATGGGACCATCTTGCTAGAGGCATACTGGAAAATGTTTTACATTGATTACTGCGTCGATTGCGGACGGATTGATGTTGAAACAGAGGAATGGGAGGACCAGATGGTCTGAAATTACATCGATCTAGGACACTACAAGGAATCAGGTTGCTTTGTCTGTGAAAAACCCTAGCAGGAGTTTTAGAGAAATGACTGGAAGGGGCAGAATGGATGTTGCAGGACGACATGAGGATATTGCAGGATAGCGATAACGATGAGAATGTGTCCTATAAGAACTTTCCGGAGAATAGCGGATTTACCGACTATTAGGATTTCATCAGGTTGTTTTATTTGTTGAAATTGTTATTTTATTTTGGGAGTGTGACCGGCATGGGTACTAGGTTAGTTTATGTTAGGTTTTACGAGTATCGCTTGATACTTGTATCATTTCGTGTCCTAGCGGTTGATATACACAATGTTTTATGTTGGGTCTTACGAGTATCGCTTGATACTTGTATTGTTTTGTGTGCTATCGGTTGATACACAAAATGTTTTATATTTGGTTTTATAGTATCGCTTGATACTTGTATTGTTTCGTGTGCTATTGGTTGATACACACAACATTTAGAATATCACTCATACTGGAGATAAGTGATATGCTGTATTTACAAGACCGCTGATTTCCATGATGGAAACAGCAGACTTCGACAGACAGTATTCTTAATATACTTGGTTTAACAGTTACTTCTTTGATCTCCTATTACACCCCATTCGAAGACTCCTTTAAAAAGCAGCACTTACTTCATGCTGATCAAGAAGCTATCTACTCCTATCGTACCGCTACGTGACTAGGGCCTGGCCCGAACACGTTACAGTTATCCTATTCTGAAGTGCTACTTGATTGCATATGTAACTAGTATGAGTACTAGGTTATGGTTATGTTTAGTTTCACAAGTACCACTTGATACTTGTATCATTTCGTGTGCTATTAGTTGATACATACAATGTTTTATATTTGGTGTCACAAGTACCGCTTGATACTTGTATTATTTTGTGTGCTATCAGTTGATACACCCAATGTTTTATGTTTGATTTCACAGTATCATTTGATACTTGTATTGTTTAGTATACTATCAGTTGATACACACAATGTTTTATGTTTGGTTTCACAGTATCGTTTGATACTTGTATTGTTTCGTGTGCTATCGGTTGATACACACAATGTTTTATGTTTGGTTTCACAATATTGTTTGATACTGGTATTGTTTCGTGTGCTATCAGTTGATATACACAAGGTTTTGGAATATCACTCATACTGGAGATAAGCGATATGCTGTATATAAAGACCGCTGATTTCCACGATAGGAACAGCAGACTTCAACACACAGTATTCTAAATATACTTGGTTGCATGGTTACTTCTTTGATCTCCTATTACACGCTTTGAAGACTCCTTTAGCCAGTAGTACTCGCTTCTTGTTGATCAAGAAGCCATTTGCTCCTATCATACCGCTATGTGCCTAGAGCCCGACTCAAACATGTTACAGTATACATATAGTCTTTCACTCAATTTTAATCTATATTTTCCTCTCAAGATACCCAAAGAGTAAAGGAGTTTGATCCATATTAATTATATTTGCTAATGTATATCTTCCAATAGTTTTAGATATATCCCCTAGTCCCATCTCATTATCTGGATGGAGCTGAGAATTAAATCAATTGAAGTTCATTCAATTGCAAATTGCAGCTGAGAAATCTGCTAGTAGTTTACTTACTGTCTTTGTTATTATACATAAACTGATTTATTGTGTATGCAGAAATCCCCAAAACCAGCTATTTCAAACCCTAAACAGCTAAGTATCCCTTTGTAGATATATTCTTTTAAACTGCTCCTTACTGACTTGTCTGAACCAGCTTTGCTGAATAGACCTTCTAATACCACTTCTTTGTTAGAACTTCTCATAGAGTTCCCTCTCCATCTCTTTCTATTGGCATTGCTAGCCCACTTCTTTAATCATGTTGCTGTTGCTATTCTGCCTGAGCAAACTATTCTTCCCTCTTATCATTTCTCCATCGGTTCACATCCCCTATAAATATGTTGAAATGCTTTTCTACTTCTTTCCTTGTTGGCTCCCATAATCTTTTGGGACCATATCAGAGATTTTCTTAATACCAGTATCATTGTCCTCAAAGCTTATAACCTATAGTGTGGAACCAATATGGATTGCCAGACTTCATTTACTGACTATGGAGAGCCTCTGCTAATGGTATTCATTTAGCTTCTCTTCTTTGTTGACACCCACATAGACCTTACGAGCTGTTAAAGAAGGTAGAACTAGCTGGACTTTGATTTGGCTACAGATTTTTGCTTGTTCAAGAGGTACTGCTAATTATAAGATAGAATTGATTAAATATATAACATTGAGTATCAATTTATGTAATATTAGGTCAGATAGTCTACATTGTAATGATGTGATATCATTGATATCATACCAAGAAAGTCCCAAAAAAATACATCTAAGACACTAATTTCCCCCTTTCTTATTTCATGTATCACGTATTAAGGGTAAGTCTATCACACTCAGAGCTATTGGCTAGTAGTAGTGTAGCCAATGGTGAACAAGCAATTACTATCTGTTCAACATTAGTGTAACAGACAGGGTCCGTATGGTGTCAAGAGCAGATAGTCTAAGGCACACTATGGTAGGTAAAACTAGAGAGAGGAATAATTGTACTGACAAGATGTATTTCTATCAAGACTCAAGGGGTTCAAGGATAGGATCTCAGGGGTCAGGGTCAGGATTCACAGGTTCCGACGACACGAAGAAGAAACAAAGTTGTAATTCCTAAGTACTGGTGTAGACAGGAAATTACAAGGTTGCATAAGAAAGAAAAAATTTACAGAGAGGCACACCCCTTTATATAACAAAGGAAAATCCTCAGCTGACAAATCCCAACACCCCTAACCCCTTCCTCATGCACAGCTGCACTCTTTCATCACTTTCTATGAGGTGCCATTATATGGAACCTCAGCTAATCCACCTCTTCCCTCACTAGGCAATCGTACAGCTCCAGTTGTCATATACTCTTGCCAAAATTGCGACATGCTGCTACAACCTCCAGGCTCGCAAACTCACAACTGGGGGCACTCTAAAGAGTGTCTAACAGCTTAGCACAACATTGCAGCTCAACACAAAACCGTGGCTCACTATAATAAATCTGTGGTTCAATACTACTCTGTGCCTAAATACAACTTTGTGGCTCAGAGTAGTTTAGTTGTGCAGATATCATTTTATACCTCAATAAGATTAAAAAGATCAACAGTTTATTAGATTCTAATTTATATCAGCTTTCGCAACCATGCTTCTTGCTTAATTCTAGCAATTATCAACCTTGAAACCTTTTTCTTATATATATAAATCCCACACTTCTCATTTTATTTAATTAAGCAAAGGCTTCTCTTTTGTTCATTTGGCATAGTTCTTTGCATTCTGAGCCTGCCTTAGCTGCCTCTTCACCTTTTCCAACTCTGTATCTTCTGTTCCTTTAACCACCTCATATGCCTCTGAGGCATATATAACCCCTTATTTTTGAATATGCTTGTGATTCTGAGCTCTGTGCCTTGCATTTCTTGCCTCCTCTGCTACTTGGATATTTTCGATATACTTCATAGCCAATGCTCCAGATTGTGCCTATGCTAATCTACCTTACAAAACCCATTTCAGTCTTTGCTGAAAGGTTGATGAAAGATTAGCTATGTCTTACTACAACTCCTTATCTTGTCACCTGAGACTTTGAATTGTGAGTGGAATATCAGAAGAGGTTGCTCTTGGTGGCGTCACTAGTGGTATAATAGGCACTTGTGCCTCACAGAGCTTTGAAATTACTATATCTGAATTGTATAGTATTAGTTTAGTTGCATGAAAGCAAGAGTGGATAGTTGATAACATGAATGTTTGGTGGTATATAGAGTGAATTTTGTCCAAGAATTCCACTTTATCAAAGTCATCACAGCCAGTCCTTATTGCTACTTCAATAGCTTCAGTATAGTAATACTTATATGGTTGAAAAACAACTATATCTAAGGACTGTAAGAGATGACCTGTGCAAGAAGGAAGACAGAAGACTACAATCTTATGATTGTCATAGTGGTTGATGAACTGTTTTGTACAGTGTGATCCAAAGCTATCCAACAATAGTAATCTCTATGTACCTGCCTGCTTTGCTAAGGAAAATTGATTGAAGTGAGCAAGCCACTTTATAGATAGTACATCATTGCTATCGCCACTCTCTGATGTCCCAATAAGGTAATTATTTGGTATTGAAGTAGTTGTATAGTAGAGCTCTTTGTGGATAATACCGGGAACAATTATTAATAGAGACAAGACACTTCCATTATCACTGATAGTTTCGTATACTGATACTAACTCCCTGTTGGTAGAACTACCTAGATAGGATTGGTGACTAAGATCATATGTAATAATCTATTTGGCCCATCCAATTTCAATAAAAAAACCAGTTTCATCAAAGTTGTAACAATCAGAATCCTGAATTTGATACTCTTCTCAAACTCTCCTATATCCTTCAAATCAGTTGAATAAATCCTCTGGCTGGTGTACATTTTTTCAGTCAATATCAATAGTTCCTTGTTTTCAAATAAAATATCTTGGATGACTGCTAAGAAACCTTGATGCTCAGGGTTGACTAACAACTGGTGCTGGTGCAGGTCCTATATGGCTATATTGAAGTATAGTATTTGCATAACCTGAAACTATTTGTATATATAGGCACTGGTCCCCGAAGTAGCCAACCAGTCAAGATACTAGCATACTACCAATTCCTAATCTATGAAAAGTAAACGATTTGTTGCTTGACACTCTTGCTTTGACTAGCGACCTTGCCAATATGCACGGAGTCTCATAACTAGAATTTTATGGGTATGGGCCATAGCACTAATATTGGAGTATACTTTTCTACTATTATGAAGATCAGTTATTGCAATCTGAATCCAGACCTCTATATTAGAATAGGACTCAACCCACTAACTAGAGAGTATAATAGATGATACTTTTGACATATTTTGCTGTAATTTTAGTAGTATTGAATGTGGTTAAATTAATATTACATTTCACTAGAACTTAAATTACAAAGCTATATTCTGTAATACTATGTGATTGCACCATAAAATCGTATTGAGTTAAAAATTGTTATTGAGCCACAAAGTGGTATTGAGCCACAGATTTAGTATAGTGAGCCATAATATCGTATTGAGCTGCAATATTGTGTTGAGCTATTAGGCACTCTTTAAAGTGCCTCTAGTTGTGAGTCTACGAGCACAAGGGTTGTAGTAGCATGCCACTTCCTTGGTATGAGTATGCAACCAAAAATGCAATTCCACTATACCCCTGTCAGGTCGCTATGACAATTCAATAATCACTGTAGATACTTGTTATAACTGTTAGCCTAGCTGTATCCGATACGGGTACTAGGTTATATTTTATGTTTGATTTCATAGTATCAGTTGATACTTGTATTGTTTCGTGTGCTATCAGTTGACACACACTATGTTTTATGTTTGGTTTCATAGTATTGGTTAATACTTGTAATGTTTTGTATACTATCAGTTGATACACACTATGTTTTATGTTTGGTTTCACAGTATTGTTTGATACTTGTATTGTTTCATGTGCTATTAGTTGATACATACAATGTTTTGAAATATTGTTCATACTAGAGATAAGTGATATACTGTATTTAAAAACCGCTGATTTCTATGATGGAAATAGTAGACTTCGACTGACAGTATTCTAAATATACTTGGTTGAATAGTTACTCTTTTGTTTCTCTATTACACCCCCTCGAAGCCTCCTTTAGTCAGCAGCACTTGCTTCTTGTTGACCAAGAAGCCATCTGCTCCTATTGTACCACAACATGACTAGAACCTGGTCCGAACACATTACACTAGCTGTAATTGAATACAATATCAATGCAAAAATGAGGAACAAGGGATGGCAGGTGGCAGACTATGTACCAGCCAGAGTAAGCATTAAAAATCTAGAAACAATATGAGATAAATGATTTCAAATTATTACACTCAGAGAGAAAGCAGGTATGACTTGGAAAGTAAAATATCCTATTCCTTCATCTAAGTGTAACTTTAGTAGTTAATAGAAATTAGAAGATCAGTGAAAAGCTTAAGCTAGACTTTAAAACTTGTTAGAAAATATATACCCAGGTAAGGGCTCATGGCTCACCATCAAACCACTGGTGGTCTGAAAGGCTAGTTATTTTTAATGTAGAAGAAAAAGAACAGTTATGGGCTTTTATCACCCATAATAAGTAAACTCAACACCTACAGTAGGAAGAGGTAATTGAGGACCTGGACTACAACTACTCAGTAAGGGCTGTGAGAGAGATAATAGCCTCTATGGAATATTATAAACAGTTACCATGCAAGAAGTAAGTTTAATAACTACTATTACTTACATATATTGTTTCTTAATAGAGAAATAGGTATTTTGATTTAGTAGTAGGATAGTACTAATAATATATACTGATAGGTGGGGTATTCGAAGCTACAATAAACCTAAAAGAGTAGCTTGGTGCTGGGAGCAATTAAATTGGACTGAGGAAGAGTGGAAACAGGTAGTGTGGACTGATAAATCAACCTTTAGCACAGCTGGTTTTCACTTTCAACCTTGGGTAACATGACACCCAGAGGAGGAATATCATGAAGACTATGTTGATTATACTTGAGAGTCTGGGTGCCAGGGAGTGATAGTTTAGGGAGTCTTTTGTTGAACACTAAAGTCTCCACTATATATTGTGCCTCTGAGTACTACAATTAATTCTGCTAAGTAGGTATTTCCAATATTTTAAATCTTTATTAATTACTTTACTAACTTATAAGATATACTACTAATGTTTTAGAGCCTGTATTGATTATATTCTAGCATGAAATTTGGGAGAAATATGGCTGGATACAAGAAGTAGAGGATAATGCTCCCGGGCAGAAGAAATTTGCTGTTTTATTACGTATAAGAAACAAGATAGATACTATAGATTGAACTCCCCAGTCTCCAGATCTAAACCTAATAGAAGCACTCTGAGAAGATATGGAAACTGAGCTAGGCCAGATATATAAGAGAGTAGAGGGTGTAGATACCATAATTCTTATGCTTCAGGTAGCATGGACGAGTATTACTGAGAAAAGACTCTCAAATCTTATAGCTAGTATGCCTAACAGACTAGCGGCAGTCATAGCAGCTGAGAGGAATGCTACAAAGTATTAATTATTATTATTATTCATCTTAATTGTATATAAATCTCAGGAGTTCGACAGACTTTTTTCCTTCACCAAATATTGCAGAATTTAGCGAGATATGCCCAATCATATGTGCAGATACCTTGCATCTCCATATAAAATTCAACCTATAGGAAAAAGTTCGACAGACTTATGCTCACACCCTAGTACTTTAACTAAACCTCATAGCACATTTTTCGTTTATTTTAGTTTTTACGGTACCGCACCCGTCGGAAAACATGCAAGTCAAATTCCCCCGCTCACACATCAACAAAAGCCCCTTTTGTAAACATCCCCAGACACCCTGATTTCAACTCAGCTCCTATCATATCCTATTTCCTTCTTACAATGGATATATGAAGCCCCAAAGACTGTCGGGTTCGGCAGTGGACTGCAAAACGATGGCCCAATCAAGGGATCTATAGAATGTTATAGGTATAATATGATACCAGTAGAAAAAAGAAAAAAAGCCAGCAAAAGAGGGTTCAACATCAGGTCCATTCCACCCTAGGCTCTGTTAGGGAGGACTGAGCCACCGCATATGAGTGATATGGCGCAGTTGCGTGGGCCAGCCATCAACACATGGCAAAAGACTTTCCTAACATCTCCCTGCAGCACCTTAACAAGCAGCCCCTACCCATTAATTTGACAACCTCGCTCGACCACAAATTTGGGAAAAGGCCCATCATGTCATTTCTAGATCTACCAAACGAAATAATTCTCCAAATATGCGGGGAACTGGAGGTGCATTTACCCAACCTCAACTCCCTCCTCCGGACAAACATCCGCCTAGCAAACCTTATCGTTCCAACCCTCCTAGGTACCCTGTGCCATCTCCGCTCTCGCAAGTACGGCAGAAGGGCACTGTGTCACTCGGCGGAATGTGCAGACAAGCCAATGGTGCGGAGCCTGCTGGCCAGGGGGGTAGACGGCTTCACGGGTTGCAAGCTCCTCCACGACGAAATCCCAAACCTGAGTCCCCCCGCGCTACGCGTACTCCTGGAATGTGGCGTCAATGCCGAGCGCACGGATGGGTTGGGCCGGAGGCCACTGCACATCGCCTCCGCGGGGAGGTGGCGGCGATGCGGACACTCCTAGAATTCGGTCACGTTCGGCTGAATCCGTTGGATAGTTACGGTGACACGCCATTGTCCCTGGCCGCGAGCGGGGGGCATTTGGGTGCTGTTGAGTTCCTCCTCGGCCTCGACGAAATCCAGATAAACCCGCTTGAACCCGGTCGTGTATCTCCCTTCTGGCGTGCGGTCGCGGGCGGACACGAGGCCGTCGTGAGACTCCTCCTCTCTCTGCCCTCGCTCCAGACCAACCGCTGGTGCTTCGTCGAAGCGCAACCGCAATCGCCGCCGTGACAGGTGGCGTTCAGTGGGCACACTGCCGTCGTGAAGTTGCTGCTTGAGGATGAAAGGGTGGAATACGTCTCCAGTCATTCCCGCTGGGCAGAGTGGCCGTGTGCCTCGCCGTTACATGCTGCGGCGGGCGTGGGCCATGTCGAGACCGTGAGGGTAATACTGGCGAGTAAGAACGCCGACGTTAACTTCTGCCTGCAAAATCACCCATGTGATACACCGTTGCATGTGGCTATTGTGATGGGGAGTGAGGAGGCTGTACGGGTGTTGCTGGAGGATGGGAGAGCGGATGTCGACCGGCCAAATAAACAAAGAATTACGGCTCTAGAGGTTGCGGTGGAGGTCGGCCACAAAGGTATCGTGCGGATGTTACGCTTGAGGAACGGTAGGAGGGTTGGTGTTAACACTCGTGGTGGTTTGGGTGATAGTGAGCGCCAGACACCGGGGTGACGGGTTGGCCAGTTGTGTATCATACTGATTATTTTTGTGGGAGAATACTTTCGCCGGTAGAGGGGGCACATTGATACTACTACTACTACTACTACTACCACGTCTCTCTATCATTCGGGAATTCAAAAGCCCATGCCAGATCGTTCAATAATGAAGGCACGATTAAACTTCAACCTCCAGTCAACGCCTTACTCCAACAAACGAACTAGCACCCAACCATGTATCCCGAACTTGCATCATATACACTCCCTACCAGCCAGGCAGACCCACTTCCAACTGTAACCCCACTCAAACAGCAGCCTACAACACGCCAACCGAGCTCCTCCCCCATCGAACTTCCATACACTTAACAGATCGCGAACTTGGCCAGGGGCAATCCATACCAAATTATCCCTTTCCTCTCTTCACCACACCACCCCACGCTTACAACCTTCCGGAAGATGTAGAATTACGCTGTTGGATATATTATCCCCGTTGGTGAAACCTCAAGAACTTCTTTATCATACCCATTGCTCCACAACCAGTGCCTTGGCCTCCCTATCAGGAGAGTGGAAGAATGGAAAGGTTAGAGCACTCCCCGTGCCGGTGTGTGGGACGTAGGGCGTAGGTGTGGGAGTTACATCCCTTGAAGTATGACCAGCAAGATGGAGGATTAGAAGTGTGTCTGGTGATTACACGCCCACTTAAGATTTTCGGAGTTTGCTGGGGGAGGAAGGTTCCGTATTGAATGTACGTATGTATGGATGGATGGAGGCTTGTAAGGACCTTGACACCGCGTATATCATGACCCAGTATCAGAAAATATAAGGTTATTCATTACACTATACAAATACATATACCAAGCAAAGAAACGTACCCGTTCCGTCTACCATTCGACACCCAACTTGCTGTACTCCCGACCACATCGGTCAGAGAAAGCGCGAACGAGTGATACCTCATGTCTACGGATTTATCCACGGGTACTCCGAGTGTCATCATCATCTGCTCTCTCCCAACGCAAGCTTTTTTATATTCCCATTTACCCAACCCGGGATGATAAAGGAGAAGTATGAGAAAAGGAAGTGTAATATTCTGATTTAAAGGCGATTGTTCCTGCCGCAAGTCATCGCACCAACCAATCAAAGAAAAGCCCCCAGCCGGCCTAACCTTCCAACCTAGGCAGGAGCAGACGCGCCGCCTTTCCCGCCAAAAATCGCCATGATGCCGAAAACACTGTAGAAAAGCCCCAATGGGTATGCGACGAGGAGCCGCATATCTCTTACTCGGAGGACTGCGACGAACATATTGCTGGCTGAATAGGTACACCACCCGATTGCGGCGGCGCTGAGGATGTAGCCAATGAAGCTGTTCATGTTGTAACCAATGCCGAGTGCCGATGTGAAGACGAGGGGGAGGAGGCAGTAGCCCAACACTGAAGCGGAGCGGATGTAGTTCAAATTAGTTGTGGGCGGCGACATTAAATTTAGGATGAGATGAAGCGAGATGCTACCCAGTAGGGCGACACCGTAAATATAGCCGAAGTGGACTTTCCCGGACTGTTCACGCGCCGGAAGTAAGCCCCCATCTAAGCATAACCAGAGGTAGGAGGTATAAGCACCAGTAATAAGAAAGCTCCGAAAAGCAAGTAGAATAATATTGGCCCTGCAACGTCACTATCATCCATCATGTGCTGATCTACGCTAGCCAGAGGGTTCAACACCATTAATGTCTGATCGCAGTCAGTAAACACTCCCGGACCNAAAGTTCACCCCCAGCTCCTCCAGTAGCGGAGGTTCATCGTCATACCCGCTGGTGCCAAAGGCCGCCAACCATCCCTTTGTCAACCCATGCTCCCGCGAGCCACTACCGACCGCGCCGCTGCCGGATTGAATGCTGCCCATGCCACCGAAGCCATAGCCCGGTGGGGATTGTGTCTGGCTTGAATATGACGATGGGTAGAACTGGAGATTGTTAGGAGTACCGCCGCCGCCATAGTGAGGTTGCTGCGGGGGCGGGGACTGGAAGAAGTTTGCCATGGTTAGGATTTCAACGGACCAGAAATGTATATCCTTGATGCACGAGGTGAGGGGAAGGGGTAGAATAGTCTGTTGTGTCGTTGGTGGTGGTTGAGTGGGGGAAGAAAATGAGTGAACGATCCGTGACAGATCAATTACAAAAGACACGACGACATCTCCGGGGTTGGAATAAGGTGTGAGGCTCCACACAGCAAGCGGGTTTTTGTTGTCTTGGCATCCCGCACCCTTCCCTAGTTCAACGCTCCCAGCCTTATTCTATGCTCTTGCGTCTTCCCACAACACCTGCCGGCGAACCAACAGACAAACAAATAGGCATAACAATGGAGGACCCAAGAGGTAAAAAAAATAAAAATTTCACAAAAACTGAAATGCTAATTTAAATTGGACAAGCTAACAAATTCACAGCAACAGCATGGCAGGACCGTCTAGACTACCACTCACGCCTAAGTGCGGTCCGTGTCGCATTTAAAGCTTCATACGCCCAAGCAATCCCAACAGTTGGGCGAGAGCAGTACTACAGAAGAAAGCTACCAGAGCTGACCGAATGGGTTGTGAGAAGATGCGCGCTTGAACGGCCAACATCAAACGACGAGGGAGACGAAAGTTCAACACACGAGGCAATTGGGATCGAGGGACAAGAGCAAGTTGTAGCTCCTGGCCCGGAAGAGCACGCACCAGAGTACGGGCAAGATGAACCAGTTTCTCTCTCAGATGACGGGGAAAACATTCCAGTTATTCAAGAGAAGCCACCATCCACAAAAGAAGTCTCCGAAGCGAAACCCCTCACCGTTCCGGAAGCTCAAATACCAGCGACCAAGTCTACTGCACTCCCGAAGCGCAACAAACGTCTACGCACAGAGATAGAGAGGCTACTAGATACCAACTGGGGAGGAAACTCCATTGCCATCATTGGATCCTTGAACCAAAATGGCACCGGCAACCCGTCGCGAGATTTCCTCTCCGCCAATCTTACCGGTGGAGAAATTGACCTTGGCCCCGCCGCCAAACGAACCCGCTCTGCACGGAACAGTCTTCAGGGCTCAGCTCGGTCATCAAACTCAACCCAAAATTCTGTTGAAAATCCCCCAGCAAAAACCACGAAGCCTACCTCCAGAAAATCATTACCAGCCTCTCTTCAACCACCACCGCTCTCCGACAAACCCTATGAACCAAACTCCAACGCAACCCCATCCGAAGCTCAGAATATGGCCTCCATACACACCGCAAAACCCTCCCGCCCTACCGCCAACGCCCAGCAAAAACAAAAACCACCTCGCACTTCTAAACCAAAATCTAGGTCCAAACCCCCTACTACCGCCTCGAAGAACCCAGACACACAAACATACCTAACAACAGATCACTCTGCTATCCCCTTCCAAATCAAGGCAATCTTCAATCGCTACCCAGCTCTATATCGCCTTCCCAGGCGTCAGAGACGTCCGGACTCTCCAAAGTTGGATATCCATTCCTTGATTTATAGGTGCAGAAGGGCTGCTAGGAATGCCCTTGCTGTTCCAAGGAAGAAGGGGGAAGGCGGAAGTGAAGGGAAGTGTGAGGCTAGGGAGAATGGGGTGGTTGGTGGAGAGGGGATCGTCTTTTTGAGTAGGAATGCTGTGAGGGGAAGGAGCGTTTGGGGCGGGAAATAGAGTTTGTTCTGATAATTACTTTTTTGTCTGAGAGGGATAGACGTCCGACGGCATTTTTTCTCCCCCTTTCTTTTCTGGGTCTTACTTTTTTTCCTATTTTTGCTTTCTTTCTTGCACTGGTGTTTGGGTCACGGGTTGGGCTGGGCTGGGCTGGGCTGGGCTGGCGGGATGTCATACATTATACACTACTGTACAGTACTTGGTGTACGTTTAACAAGGTGTGTGGTGGGAGCATGGGGGACTGCTACTACCACTTGTGCTATACTTTCTTACAACCAATCCGTGATATCTCATGCTCATGTTCATGCCATGTCATGTAGCCACCCTTCCTTCCTTCCTTCCTTCCTTCTAGAACTTTTATCCTTCCCTCTCTCCTTCACCGCTATGCCATGAAACAGCGTACTACAATATATTCGGGACTCCCTATTATTATACTTGAAGGGGAATTACTTACCCACTCCAGAACCCGGCAGAACGAGCTCCGCCCATGATCACATCACCATAACACAGGACTACCCTGCATTCCCCACAGAAGTACAGACCTTACCAGTCCACGATAAGGAACATCCCTACAAGCCCACGACCAAACCCCGGTACGCATCAGGTACCACTCCAACCTCAACAGAAACCGACCAATCCCCTCCCTACCAAGTTTCTTCCTTCCTTCCTTCCTACCTTCCTTCCTATCATACCTGCCACCACCCCAACACCACTACTGTACCAGGACTACCATACCAACATCACCCCACCTCATCCCGTACAATACAAATTCCCACCCCCGACTTCCCCCCCCCCCTCCCTAATCTCACATACAAGTAGAAATAAATACCTCATCCACTAACTTCACCATCCCTTTCCTTTTGAGTACCACCTCGTACCCCCCCACCTCCCCTCTCTCGATCCCCTACCTGAACGGTTTAACCCCGGGATAATGTAACGCATCATACAACTTGTTAAAAGGCAAGAACGAGGTCATGTGCATGAGGTGCGTTCGAGGCACATTGAGCGCGATATTGTAGGTTAGGCTACGGATTGGGTAATTCATCTTGCATGAAGGGAGGATGCGGTTGGGGGGGTAATGTGGGTTTCCGTTTTGGAGGTGGGTAGTACGAGGATCTGGTATTCTATGTTGTGGAGGGTTGAGGATGGGAAGAAGAGAGGGAGGGAACGTTGGTTCGTTATTTCTAACTTTTTTTGTCTTTGTTTTTTGTTTTTTTTTAAAAAAAAAGTGGCAATGACTATAGGTAAGATGAGGAACGCAGATAGAGAGATATCGGTATCACATTTGAACTTGAAGGAATAGATTGATAGAAATCACACTTCTATATAATCGTAATTCATAACTGGTTGAAACTCTAAACTTGCAATGCTGCTAATCTGGCCCTTTGCCCCTCCCACCAGTGCATAACCCTCCAGAAACACCTACGACTAATACAAGCCGAAAAGAGTTGTGATACTACCCAGCAACAAGGAGAACCCTAGAACACCCTGCTTCCGCCTTCCCGCCCCCACCACAATAATGGTGATGGTGGTGGTGGTAGTGTCTATCACGTCCCTCCCCCCTACCCCTTCCCCTCTCCCCATCTCTGGGTCTAATCGAGGTGTCATAACACCCCGCAGACCTCTGATCTTTAAAGTACTCCTCGTCGTCTTTAGGCTTTGTCTTATGCTTCCGGTGATGGTGATGGTGATGGCGGCGGCGGCCGTGGTGGTGTGTTTTGGTGATTATTTGCAAGTGTAGAGATGAGGAGGAGGAGGGATCTGGTGGTGGTGGTGGTGGCAGTAGGGCTCTAGGAGCTTGCGTTTTCTGCGGGGAGGGGGAAGGTGGAAGTGATATTGAAGGGGTAGATACGGATGGTGGTGAAGGGGAGGCTAGAGTTGTGGTGGTAAGAGGAGGTGCAGGAGGAGGAATAGGAGGAGGAGGAGTAGGGGAAGAAGACTTATTTGATAGCGAATGCCTACCCTTTCCACCAACTATCAACGGCCCCAATTTATCCTTTATCTTCCCATGATTTATCCTACTATGCCTCTTATCCTCCTCCTCTTCCTCCTCCCTCTGCTGCTCCTCTTCTTCCCCCTCCTCATTCCCATCACCATCACATATCCTCCTTCTAACAGCACTCGCAATATTCTCCGTCTTCTCCTGCTCCCTGAGCGCGCGCTTGATGGGCTTACATCCCAAGAGCCCCTTGTTAATCTTCCTGAGAGCCTTGGTCGCCTTCTCCATTTCACGCAGCACCTTCCGCCTGTCCGGGTCATCGTGTGTGAGCTTTCCCAGCACTGGGGCCAGTCTGCTCAAGCTCCCCTGCAGGGTAGACCAGGAGTCTATGAAGTTCCCGCGCAGCTCCTCGCGCGCGTTGCGGTGATTGTATTGTGGCTTCCGCAGATGGCGGAAGGCGGATTCGAGCGGGGGGGCTATTAGTGGGCCGACAAGGCCGGCTACGCCCAGGACTATTTCTGCTCCAGACATTCTCTTTTCCTCTTTTCTTGGAAAGGAAGAAATAAAGACGTTTTTGGTGAGTGGACGGTGGGTCGTTTGTTTTGTTTTGTTTCTCCCTGTTTTCGTAGACGGGAACTCTTAGTTGTAAGTTGGTCTATCCGAAAAAAATGAAAATACTAAAAGTGTGAGAAATAAATAGGGCGAGAGGATGATTGAAAAAGTTGCAAAGTCCGGGACTTTATTGATTGACTGACCGACTCAATGAATGAATGAGTCGATAAAATCTCTTGATATCCCTAAACTCCGTGCCCAGATGTGAGTTTCCTAGGCTATATATTCGTTCATCCATCCATCCATGCATATAGTGTCCCCCGATAGACCACTATCCGTCCCACACAGACACTAGGAGAAACCTCCCACGGGTACTAACCTACGTGTCGTTTCGCCGAGCGGGGCGGGGGGGGAGGTATATACCGGTAGCAGGTATAATGTTATCGTTTCGAAGACGAAAACGGGTCTTCTGGAAGGCAACCGCCGGAAAGAATGCTTCCCTCCCAGAACTGTATCATACATAAAGACGGAAACACCTTACCTGGTAGAGCATCATTACTACGGTAGGCATGCAGGCCGTAGGACGAACTGGTCATTCATTCCTGCCCCATCGCTTAGTCACGGTTTTTTTGTTTTTGGCTGCCATATCACTCTATATGAAGCATTGCACCTATGTCATTTCTACCGAGGGAGGAGCAGTGCCCGCAAATGGAAATAGATAATATAACCGGAGCGCAAAAGCAAGCCCTGCCTGGCATTTTGTGCCTCCTTGCTTGAGGAGAGAGAGGCTTAGCCAATGATGCGGGGGAACTGGGCGGGAACGCTCCATTCGTTTTGGGAAACCATGGGTTCCTGCTTTGCAGTACTTCATGGAGAGCATTCAAGCCTCTAGTAATCGCAAGGTAGGAAGGCACGTGAAGCACAACGGATAGTGGCGTTAAATATTTATTCTCGCCCTGAATGTTGTGCTCCTCGAGAACGGGAATCGAAACATCCCATAGGATGGGAATAACGAGCGTCCGGATCGTATGATATCATAGTAGAGAAAGAGAAAAGTAAATGTATGGCAAAAAGCATAAGCACCTTGTCCCTTATCGACAGAAAGAACTAAGAGGGGCCAGAAAAAAGAGAAATAAAGCAGTGAAATCGGGTGCACAACAGATCACTCGCCCCCACTTCGCCCGGAAAAGCAACAGATCAATAGACGTTAGAGGTAATAATAGTAAACGAACAGGGTGTATTTAATACAAGCGAAGAATATATGAGATGCCCTAATCATGAAAAGCCCTATTGCTCCCATGATCCGACTCGCGCGGAGCGTACCTAGATCTGGAATTATGAGACCTGTAATAGTCTCCTCCACCCCCAGCACCTCGGTACCTACCGCCGCCACCATTATTACCCCTTGTTCTGTATCCGGGAACATAGTTTCTGCCTTGGTAGCCACCCCTGTAATGTCCAGTGCTCACACCACTATGGGCCCCACGAGGCGGCGGTCGGCTGTCCCTTGGAGCTCGGGGACTATTGGTCTCCTGATCGTATCGACTACGCTTGGCCTCGGATGAGCCCTGGGACCCCTCGAACCCCCTCTTAAGTGGAGTGACTGGCGCAGAGTGTGGGTGATCCTTAACGCTACCGTCCACAGGGGGTATACTATTGTGATCCCCCAGCAAGCGGTCATCATCATCCCTGCGACCAAGATCCAGTAAAGGGGTCAGATGGCTTGTCCGATTCTGGAGAGAATCAATTGCCGTTCCGACAACCACAACCCCAGCCTCCCCGGGAACCTTAAGCAGCTCCGACCACAGCTCCAAGACGGGCTTTATCGATCCCAGCGCATCAAGGGCAGTAATTGCTTTGTCGACGGCCTCATTAAGCCGAGCGGATGCAAGATTAAGATATCTCGTTAATTCCTCCTCAGCCCGCGGGTAGTCGGGAAAGACTTCCGATCTGAGTTGAGGGTACGACCTTACAACCCATTTCAGGGATCCCCGTTCGATATTGGTTGAAGAAAAGAGCGAACCGAAAAAGTTCTCGGGATGATATTTGACCAGATAAAGCGCTGTCCGGTGGGCCTGGGAGTCTGATGTGGTCAGAGCCGAAATACTCCCAGCAACGGTGCTTATCAAAGCGTCGAATGACCCCGAAGTGGCTTTCGAGATTATCAAGTGCGCATTGCCAATTATTAAGTTGTGGATCTATCGGGCGCGCGTTAGAGGAGAAAAGGAAAAAGAGAAAGGCCAATGGAGGGAGGAGGATGACTTCAGAGTTTGTTGTAGGATCATTGAGAAGGTGAGAAATCCTATTAGCTGACCATGTGGTTCCGAATTGTGAGAATAACTCAAATAGATAAGACAAAGCCTTCTTCCTGGTGGACTGAGGGTGCTGTTGATCGCAAGCGGTTTCGCAAATATTTGAGAATGCTTCCTGCCGCTGACCCGTTGGCCAGAAATTATCAAATCGAGTCAGCCCTCTCTGTCCATCGCTCTCTTTTTCTTGTGTTCGATTGTATTGATATCATTGATCAATCCAATTTCGACAGCAACTCCTCATTCATATTCGTTGTAGTCAACGCTTGCACCAGCGGATTAAGAATTTCTTATTCACCTCAGAGCTAGCGGTCGATAACCTCGAGTTCCTAGCGGAATGATAATCTGCCTGAAGCGTTTCCTCGACGGCGGTACCGCCACCTGCCGAAAAGCGCGGAATATCGGGCGAATAGCTAACAGTGTCCTCCTCCGACATCCTTCTGTCTCGTTCCCTATCCCTCTCGGTACTTCTTCTTCTTCCTCGATGTTGATTGTGCCGGGGATAGCGTCCACTGGAGTGACGAGGGGGTGAATAATGTTGAGCAGAACCAGGCATTATAACGCGTACGAGATCTTAAATCGGAAAAGTTAAGGAAGCCTCAAAACAGTATTATACTTTTTTTTTTTTTTCGTATTATTAGCTTTTTCCCCTTTGTCTCGAAGCGAAGTGGTTGAAAATGTAAAGACCAGCAACAAAATAAGGATTATAAGGATGAACTCCTCATCCTCTTTTCTCTCTCTTTTTTTCTCGCCTTGTTTCCTTTCTTTGTGTCTGTTCCCGGTGATCTGGCGGTGGACGCGGCTAACCAAAGAACTGGGGGGGAAACCAGGTTTGGGAAGGGGAAAAGCAGGGGGAAGCAGGGGGATAAAGCAAGTATGAGGGGTAATGGAAGGCTTACGGCGAATAACCGCCCAATTGCAAACAGTGATAGCAGAGGAAAGGAGCGATGGGTGGTGGGTGGGATGAAAGGACGATGGAGAGTTGAAGAGAAGCAGAGGAAAGGGTTGAGAGGAGAGATGTTTGACCAATCGCAGCATTGAACCGGTGCAGAAGAAAAAAACCCTGTCGTCATGCGCCCTGCCAAGATAGCATAGGACAAGAGACTTTTTGATGTCTCGCCCGGCAACCGTTGCACAGAGGGTTGTTGTTGGTAGGGCCAAAAGGCAAAGAAGCTTCCCTGCAAACCCAAGCTGTATGCACAGCTTCGAGAAACGTGTCTACAGTGCCTGTATTCCGCATAATACAGTATTGTCATACTGTACCGACCGACAATCCCTTCTCCATCTCCTCCTCCTGCAGAGGTTGGACAAACACTCTTCCTGACATTCCCCCTCCTCTCCCAACCCATTGACCGGCACTTCCTTCTCCCGCTTCATAGCCATCTTCAAGATGGCTAGACTCACCCTATCACTATTAGCAGTCTGCTCCGCTCTTCTGGCATCGGCCGCCACTGCAGCAAACACGGACAACGGACAATGGATCCTTGTCAATGAGATCTCAAGGGTCTCAAATCAGAGTTTAATGTGGGGTCCCTATCGACCGAATCTTTACTTTGGAGTGAAACCAAGGATACCGAAGAGCATGATTGCTGGCTTGATGTGGGGCAAGGTTGACGATTTTGCATCGGTTGCTCAGAGTACGTCATTTCCTCGCGTCCGAAAGAAAGAAAAACTCGATCGCTTAATCTGATCGCGAGATAGCCGTGCGACATTCATGCGAGCAGGGCGACGGTATGGCGGGTTACGGATGGGACGAATATGACGTGAGAACCGGAGGGCACCAGGTCATAGGCGATCCCGGAAATTCCATCGATATACACACAGAATTTATCAAAGTTGAAGGAGGAGAAGATGGTGAGATCGGTCCGATCCAAGCAGAATGCTAGGCTTAATAATAATTCTCCGAAACGTTAGGGGGCCATTGGGGCGTTCGTGTCAAGGGGATACCTAGAACTGGAGGTAGGTAATGAGAGATGGGTCCCGGATTTCTTGGGGCAAAAACTTATCGTCCATGTAGCCCCAGCGGATTTGAAAACCATGGCGATTTTTTATGTCGGCCTCGAGGGACTAGGAAGCCTTAGCTTGCAAAATGAGCCCGACGAAAGAGGATTGGCTGGCGATGTTACGCTCGAGGGTTCAATGCCAAAACTAGGCGAGTTCAAGATAGATATTACCACAGGGCCGAACACCAACAAACCCCCGCACGTCGGACATGAGAAATATTGGAATGAGAAGCCTTTGGATCGAACCTCATACCGTTCACTAAAAGTTCCAGAGGAGGATGTCTGGAAGGCAAAAGGTAAGCATTATATGCTAAGAGGCAGAAGATGAAGCTAATTGTCAGCGAACCCAAGATATATTCTTTATGGGCCTGCGCGACAACTTTCTTAAAGTCAAGGAGAAATATGGAGAATCGGACCTCCCACCTCCGTGGCAAGCCTTTACTATCCCGAATACTTTCGGTCCAGGGAACTTTCACATGGTTCAAAAGGTTTTCGAGGGTGGTTTTGAGGTAATATACGCGGATTCTGGGAGCAAAAGGCCGTTGCCATGGTCATAGGACTAATTCGACCTTAGTTTGACATTCTTTACTCGTCAGCCTCAGCGCCTGCACCTATGACCTGTACTATCCCAACAATATCTTCCGGAATGATTAGTACTGACAGCTGCCCCAGCCGATATCCTCACCGAAAACATCCGAACCATAGGCAGCTCTTTTGCCGATCGTTTCGAAAACACCTTTCCCAGAAAACCTCCTTTCAATGCCCCTCGCTATCAGCAATTTTCCCGCAATTTCTTCTCAAATCTACTTGGTGGCATTGGTCATTTCCACGGCACCTCTGTTGTTGACCGCACGTACGCCCCCGAATACGAAGAAGAAGATGAAGGTTTTTGGGAAGAGGTCAAAGCTGCCCAGGCACGTCCAGACGCTGCCAAGTTAGAAGGACCAACCGAATTGTTTACGAGTATTCCATCAAGGCCATTCTTTCCTAGGGGTTTCTTGTGGGATGAAGGGTTCCATCTATTGCCAATTAGTGACTGGGATATGGACTTAACCCTTCAAATTGTGAAGAGCTGGATATCCCTTGTTGATGAGGACGGATGGCTCCCAAGAGAACAAATTTTAGGAGACGAGGCCCGCAGCAAGGTTCCCCAGGAGTTTCAGACTCAATATCCCCACTATGCCAACCCTCCAACGTTATTCTTTGTCTTAACCAAGTTTATCGATCAACTAGAGGAGTTTCAGTCAGAGAGAGGTGACCCGAGTACGCCCCTTCTTCCCAGAAAATCCTCTCAAGTGCTAACTATCGATCATTAGTGGACGAATACCTTGACAAGGAGTCATTCAGCAATCTATTCTCTTCTGATGACCTCCCAACTGTTCACCTCAAGAACCCTGAAGCGGCTTCAGAATACCTACGATCAATATATCCTAACCTTCGGCGCAATTACTTTTGGTACCGTAAGAGCCAACCTGGTGAGATCCGTGGCTGGGATCGCAATGCATACTCCAAAAAAGAAGGGTATCGCTGGCGCGGACGCACTCCCGAACATTGCTTGACATCTGGCCTCGATGATTACCCACGAGCCCGTCCCCCACACACCGGGGAACTCCATGTTGATCTTCTCTCCTGGATTGGAATGATGACGAGTTGTATCAAGCGCATCGCAGCTGCAATTGGCGAGCATGATGATGTAGCAGAATTTGAGCAGTACGAATACGCTATCAAGAAAAACATTGACGACTTGCACTGGAGCAAGAAGCACCAAGCCTATTGTGATGCCACAATTGACGATTTTGAGGAGAGCGTACACGTTTGTCATAAGGGCTATATCTCCATATTTCCTTTCCTACTCGGGCTCATGGAGAAAGACTCCGAAAAGCTTGGAAAAGTTTTAGATCTCATAGCTGATCCGGAAGAGCTCTGGAGCAATTATGGTTTGAGAAGTTTGAGCAAGAAGGACGAATACTATGGAACAGGCGAGAACTATTGGAGAGGTCCTATTTGGATTAACATTAACTACCTAGCCATCCAGAGACTGATGGTACGTTTCTCTTGCCCGTATGCTACGACCAAGGTCTAACCCTTGCTATTGTGTTAGGAACATGGATCCAGGGAGGGCCCTTATCAAAAACAAGCGGCAGAGTTATATAAAGAGCTCCGGGTCAACATCGTTGAAAACGTTTATAAAAATTGGGAGGGTACCGGCTACGCATGGGAGCAGTATGATGCGGAAACCGGTAAAGGTCAAAGAACGGCTCACTTTCTCGGATGGACATCATTGGTTGTCAAGATCATGAACATGCCGGAGACAGTGAGCGTCGCGGCTACGCCCTTGAAGGATGAGCTATAGAATTTTGTTTGGGTGGGGGTACGCCACTATTGGCACAGCGGCTATGGAGAGCCGGACTTCCTTTTAAAAATTTATGGACCACTCATATTGAATGTATACCTTGATAGAGTCTAAAATAATAGTAGGGAGAAATAAGATGGTTGAAGCTTCACGTCATGGGCCTTGAAAATTTTACAACCTAACCTAACCGGCGACAATAAAGCACACTTTTGAACCTTGGGCATGAAGCGCACACATCCAAACGTTCATAGACGAAACCAAATTACCTCGCCCTTATATTCCAAGTCTAAATCCGTCCTGGGAAAACTTGAATAGAAAATTGTAAAGCCGAGTGAGATAACATGATGTATAATACGCAGGAGAGCTCTCCAGTTTTGGGTTCTAACGCTACACAATATTGCAATTCCTACACACCGTGGTGGCTAGAGGAACCCACAAGGCTGTATGCTTGTTGGGGTTTGTATTTGCCACATTCAGCTCAATTCCCGTGATTAGAATCTTCATAGGTTTACCGACCCGATTCCATGTTGTCGAAAACGCGGTACTATAGGAATGTCATAAGATAGTCGCAGCGCAACAAAGCACCATTCCCTATTTAGGATCACAGAAAGTCACTCGACAATGAAATACAGTATACCGTGAAGCTCGACATTAACCCTCCCACAGCTTCGGCAACGAAACACAACTCCCACCTCCCGAATCCGAAAACCCATATATTCGTACCAGCAGGACAAGAATCCACCCCCACGGTAAATACTGATAGCAAGTGGCGACAGTGGATGCCTTGCACAGTGGAGGAAGAAAGCTTGTGTGGCGGTAGGAATCGATGTATTCGGCTCTGTGGTCCTCGACCACTGGCTGCC
>PYWC01000003.1:3386588-3410536 GCA_003182015.1 Tuber magnatum | reverse complement strand
TAAACTGCATCTAGTAAAGGATGGCCGAAGCAAAATCCGCTGGTAATCTACTGGCTGTATTTGTTACAAAGCGAAGACTAATATAGTGATATCGTAGGAATCCTCGAAACCAGCCATTACTGAATTTGAATAGGCTGGCATTCTTTTCAGGATACGTTTTTTGAAAAAGGTCAAAGCTAATCTGACGAAACCAGCCCCTCTGAACCACTCTTCCCATTCCTCTTCACTTTAGGAATTCAGTATACAGCTCTCTCTCTATTTCTTTCCAGGTCCGCTGTCGCCTTCCACTACCCCTCCTCCTCTGTTCTGACTTGGGTCCTTCAAATTTCCCTTCTCTCTCATCTTTTTTCCAACGCGTTAAGTTACTTGGTGGATTTTGAAGTACTTGGCTGCTTCAAGACGGGTAGGCTCACGCATCTTTGTTGGACCATCAGGTATATTCTTCCCAAACCAAATTGACAAAACATGGAGTTTGTAACCAATAGTATATGATCGATAGGGATTTCCAGTTGGTGGCTTTTTGTGCTTTTGAAGAACATCCGCTAAGCATTGTCGCTTAGGTCCTGATTTTTGTTTTATGCCAGCATAAAACCTGTTGGCAGGATGTGGAGGAAGTGTGGGCTGGACTTTTAGGTGTCTGGAAATCTTTGTTTCGTCTTTTGCTGGCATTTCAGATACTTGAAGAAAGAAAAACTGTGATTTTGTATAGATTGTTTACTGAATTCAACAGGTGTCATTCATCTGAATCAAAAGAATACGCGAGTGAGACATGGTGGTCATGTTTCTCATTACAGAAATAGAACTAAGACCATAAGTTCCACCCTTTTTTTTCTGACCTACCCTAAATCAACAACATAGCACATGGGCCGATTGTTAAAGTTTCTACAGTACTACACAAACCCTAACAACAGGAAGAATCACATACAACCATAGACACTAACCTGCCAGCCAGAACATAGTATGCCTTCTACTACCTAAACCCTTCTATCTTACACACAACTACCTGGGGTTATATCTCTATCAAATACTACGGGAGATGACCAGCTGGAGAAGTGGTTAAGTTGCCAAGAACCAATTAACCCTAGAGCAATTAGCAAGAGCCCAGAAGTTCAACCCCTATTCACAATAAGTTGTTTCAAGCACCAATTAATCCGTCGCGTGAGGTAGGAAGAACAACAAATCCCACCCTCTGTACTAGTACAATTTTCCAGCATGGAGAACCTGAACATTTGAGTCCGAATCTAGTACTGTAAAAACTTGAATAATTGGACAGTGTGCTATGGGGTCAAAATAAGATGCAAGACATGGAGAAGCAGAGATTAGTGTCTCAGAGATCAATTTAGACGAAAAAAGTATGAGAAATCAGAAACCTCTAATGTTTCTGAAGGTATATTGCAACCTAAGTTCATCATGTATATACAATAAATATGTAAATAAAGGAAAGGAAAAAAAAAAGGAGAATGAATAGAAACCACGAAGCGAAAAATCGTGAAAAATGGCACCTCAACCTTGCGGCCGGACACGAATACAGCCAAATCTGCCTCCTCTTCCAGCAGAAAAAGTCTATGCCGGAATAAAAAGAAAGCGAGGACCTAAGAGAAAGCCATTAGCCGAGATTCTCCAAAAGCTGAAAAGGAACGTCGAAAACCCCTATCGATCCTATACGATTAGCTATAAACTCTAGATTCTCTCCTACTGGATTAAGACAAAAGTAGCATGCGGTCCAACAAGAGTTCGTGAACTAACACGGGAGGAGGTAGCACATGATTTTAAAGTCCTGGCTGCCAACCTGTCATGGTGGAGGAAGGAGGAAGAGGAGGGGAAGTTTGCAGCCATGAAGGCAGAACAAAGAAGAGTGAGTGGGGGAGGACGAGGACGACAATGGATAGAGATGGAGAAGAAGTTGTTCGAGAAGTTCCGAGAGCGTAGAGCATTAGGATGATCGGTTCAATAAAGCTAGTTCCGTAGAGTTAGCAAAGAGCTCTTCCAGAAAAACTATCCCACCCGAGACCCAGAAGAGTTCCAGTTCTCGAATGGCTGGTTTTGGGGATACCTAGGATGGCATCAAATTAGTATTCGCGCAGTAATCAAGAAAGCAAGCCGACTGCCAACAGATTTCAGAGAATCGATACTTAGCTGGCTACGATTTAATTGCCGGAATTCCCAGTATCGTCTGGGGGAGGAAGGAGATTTTACAGATGCGAGGAACTGGGTAGGCCGATACATGTTACAAAATATTTGTAACATGAATCAGACCTCGGTTCCTTTCGAATATCTAGACAGGCGTACTTATAATCAGATAGGAGAAAAAAGTATCTGGCTTCAATCAAGCAAGTCCGGATGGGACAAAAGACAGGGAACTATACAACTTACTGTGTTTGCTGATGGAGTTGCACAGGTGAAACCCTTGATCTTCTTCCATGGGAAGGGTACTGGGCCTACTATCGTAAGTGAACAGCGACTTTACGACAATAGAGTTATCGTAAAGTTCAATCCTACCATCTATGCCAACTCAAGCAATATGCTTGAGTGGTTAGATGAACAGCTTGTTCCTGTTCTGAATGGTAAGCCAACACTGCTTGCCATAGACCTCTTCTCTAGCCATAAAACAGAAGAGGTACTAGATACCTTCCGTGCCCATGACATTATACCAAGCATAATTCCGGGGGGCTGCACAGGGCTGGTGCAGCCCCTCGATGTATCTATAAATCGCCTATTCAAAGACCTACTAAAGGTTAGTTATACTTAATTAAAATCCTGACATGGGGGAGGGGGGTGACTTATCTAACAATCAATCAACTTTATCATAGGATTTGATGGAGGAGTGTTTTGGGAAAATAGAGGAAGAAGAGAAAAGGATCTTGAAGGAGAAGGGAAGACTTACCAGAAGCATGATAGGTTGCCGGTGGATTGCTATCACCTGGGCCGTAGGTGAGGCCTGGGAGCGGTTTTCTATCGAAAAGGTTGTTGTCTTTTGGCTGGCATTTCAAACAGTTGGTCTCTCACTCCCAATTGATGGGAGTGAGGACCATGAACTATCTATTCGAGGGTTAGCGAATGAGTACCTTGTTGAAGGGCTAAGAGATTGGGGAGTTGGGGGGATTGGGGAAGGGGAAGAGGTTGGGGGCTTTGCAGAGGGGGAAATTAATCCTCATGATGAAGAAGAGGTTGAGGACTTAGAGGAGGAAGTAGATTTCAACTATGAATAGTTGCCAAGGATTAGTGAAATCCATATTGACTGATGTACATGACGATATCTTGGCAAAACATACTCTAATTTAACTGCTCGGCACACCGTCCAATTATTCAAGTTTTTATGGTACCTGTGTTGATGCCGAGAGGTGCACAGACAATTTGCTATACAAATTTTTGCTCCTGTGTTCAGGTTCTACATTCCTCGGCCTGGTAGGCCGGGAGATTGATGATCTAGCCTTCCTCAACATGACTGTGGGGTGGGTCGGTACCGCTACGTGGCAGTATAATTTTGCCCTGGACCATGCACCTGATAGCGAGGTCTGTGATCTGCGGGATAAGAAAACAATACAAGAAATAAATGGAAAAAGAAATGTTGCCTCGTTTTATTCAAAAAGATCCAAAGGAGATACTATACAGACTCTCTAGCAGAAAAATGTAGGGGTGACCTTCTGCCACCAACCCCACCCCTTTACCATCGCTTGCCTTGCAAAATCGCTCTACCCCCCCCCCCCCCAAAGAAAAAAGCGAGGCACGAACACCTATCACTAGTAAACGATACATACCGTAGCCCGGCCAACAGCAGCAGCAAAGTCCGGGTCCCTGTAGGAAGTTGTCAGAGAATCCTATCATGGAAGTAGTGCTATATAGTTGGTGCTATGTGAGCCTTGGAATATGGGCGTGGTTAGGACGCAATTCCTTCCCAATTATAGACTTTCCTCATGCAGTATTGTGCAATTTGTAAAGTGGGATATCATACATGCTATCAGCAAGCTTCAGCCAGAATCCTGCTGCCTCATACAACGAGCAAGATCTCATCACAAGAAATCACTCATTTCAGTGCATTAGTCAATTGCCTTGAATGAAAGACCGACTTGAAGGCCAATCACGATTCCCAGAGCGAGCGAGCAACAAATGAGAGACAGTTCGGCATTTAGGCCGCCAAATGTAGGGGCTTGTGTTACGATTTTGGTCTGCCCACCCGGTGTAACCAATCCCACAAATTCTTTCCCAGCACGCAGCCAGAAAAGCTAACCATTTTCACCAACAGGTTTCATCGTTTTAACCATCTGTCTGGGGATAATCGCGAAGGGATTTTGACGTTCGTAAGCGGTGGCCAATGTTCACCGGTTCGCTCTCCAAAGATGCACTTGTCCCTGATACCCACCAATTTCGAGGACCTCCTCGTGCACTGAGGTAACTAATGCTTCTCCTATACTTATCAGATTTCCGTGTATCTGATAAAATCTTTGGCGGTCTATATCTCAGTGATACGGAAATCCCACGAGCTCCATAGCTAAAAGTGGATTTTTCCCATCTTTTAATTATGTGCATTGAGCTAGAGCAATTACTAGAGCCCGTCGCCGAGGCTCCCGAAGTGACCCATACGGTACCCGATACCTTTTCACTCCAATGCCCGAAATTTAACGGGGTTATATCTAAGGTGGTCGCGACTATGGCATCAGCAGGTCTATTCAAGACAATAATCAGGACATTTTCCATCATTCATTGGGACCTTCCGGGAGGGCAGAAGCAGGAGCTGAGGACTTGCAGGAGCGTGCTCTGGCTCCCCTGGATCGTAATGAGGTGGACACTGACGGCATATTTGAGCGGGAATACGGACGCCACGAACTATTCACCGGTATAGATATCGGGCTCCTAATTGGAGAGACTTTTGGTGCTGGAAGCTGGACGGTTCCATTCGTGTTCTAGTGCTTTATATTGTGAACTATGGACGCAGCTCCTCCAAACGCCCTTAGGGAGATGCACAAGACGTTGGTAGCTTGTCTAGGTTTCTTCAATAAGCACGCATTTTCGCAGCTATCCCCTAATTTGTCAGTCATGAATGTATCTTGGTGTTTTTATAGTTCTCAAACCCACATGGAAATCATATGAAGTCAGTTTTCCCACCTCGTCATTGATGGCCCATATAGAAGCAGTATCTAGTTATCTCCCTCGAGCCAGCTGTTATATAATGCCTATGACCTCATCCAAAACCTCAGCACATCCAACGTCAGAAACACAAATGCCGATTAATAACTTAGATAGTATATGTATCAAGTTTGGAGTAAAGTTCTGCAGAAATACGGAGGCATATGGCTGGGCTTCACACACCTCCAAAACTTCCATACCGGAACCAGCTCAGATCTCGCCCAAGCCTGGTACTGCCCCGCGGCGGAACCCGCAATCAAGCCCTCCAAGCTACTATAGTATGTTATGATATAGCTGTCAATCCAATTCCGAAAAAGAAAAGAAGAGGGTAAGAAGACAAGAACAAGATACCGCAGGAGCTACTCCGCTATTCTTAAAGATCCTGAGCGAAACAAATGGCTTGAGGATAAAGATTCTCATGTAGCAATATGGGACCAAGGATAGAGGAAGTAATGGTAGTAGGTAACAATAACTCGATGACAACACTTCTGACAACAAGATGGAGAGCAACCGGGAGTAGAGATAGACCAGGTATTTGTACAAATTATGTGTAATAGTTCTTCCGAGTTTGACGTTCAAAACCCAACGAAGAACGGGCTGGAACGAGAACAGGAGCGGTGAGAAAGTCCACCAGTACAATACCAACTGGGGTCTCCACTTGAAACGAAACAGAGACCAGAAAAAACCCTTTGAGAGCCTAAAGAAGTCCTCCTATCAGGATCCCGGGGTCACTTAGACGAGTGATATGATGTGACTACTGGCTTCGATTGTATCCTCTAAATACATCTATTGTTAGGATATATAGTCCTACTACAAGAAAACCTTGCGTCCAAAATCAGAGTGCAGTATCTACTCGTAGTCATCACTTCAAGGTGACGTGTGCATCCTAATTTAATAGACGTGATGTTTGTCTCTCCTTCTCCAACCCCCTCCTCCCAACACCAGCCATAGTCCAATAAATCATCACTAACAGTCCCCCCCCCCCCCATTTCTAGCTGCTTAGCATTCGATTAGATTCTATTTCCAGCCCTCCTATAACTCCCGTTAATCAATTTTACAGAAACTCCCTATAGTGTTTCGCCTTATCATCAGGCTCCATTACGAGAGATGAAACTCAGATTCTCGCATTTGACACTAGTGCTCACGGTACCGCCGTCCGAGCCAGTATCAGGGATTGGCTTTTAAAAGGCTATGGGATCTGGAAAAATACCCGAAAGCTTATCCTCTGATTGTATTCTTTTTTGTCGCATAAGCGGGTGATCCAGGACGATTATTCTAGGTCCCCAAATATCAACGCTCCCCTTTCCCACGAATCGCTTATCAATTGTTTGAATGTTTGCTTAGATCGCTTTTAAGCAGGCTTCTAACTTAGAGAGATTGTTTTACGGTTTCAGGAGCTGCGCACTGGGGCATTGGCAATCGATCATCGGTTGGAGGCTACTCCCGAATATTATCGGTTATTGCGACCCGAAACCCCCTCGACGATCCGAGCGAAATTGAAAGAGGATTCCTGCTGCCTTAGACGCACATCGGGCCACGTTTCAACCTGATCTATTAAAGATCTCTAGATTCTCCTCCGCTTTCCCCATAAGCCCTTGGTTTCCGGGGTCTAGACTCCCCTTTCAGTGTATTTCCCCATAGCAATGTTTTTCGCCCTTTTTTTTAGCCATTTGTCTAATACTGTACACAAGCAGATACTTTTCCACTCAACTTCGTGCAGAATGTCAAGACTTTTCGATGCTGAAACAGCCTACCCACATTTACGAGACATAGAAAAATCGAAGAAACCAAGTGGAAACAATCGGGCCATACACTAGAGAGGGGAGGCAAGATGAAACACCTAAATTAGGACGTACAGAAGCTGGCGCTCACTTATCCAGGTCTAAGTTTAGGCCATCTGTTTTCCATTGGATAACTATCGCCCGGAATACGAAGTGCCTCATAACCCCTCATAGCCAGAAACTGATACGTTACAATTAATTCCTCCTTTCACGTAATCGATTTTGTGCTTACACAATACATTAAAGCTAGAGGAAATCCAAGCCACAAATTCCCTCACAACACGCCATATTCCACTTCTCTTTCCATCGATCCCCGGAGGCCCAGCATTTCCTGAGACAAAAGCTCCCGCGAGCTTTCCCCTCGAGCTTTCCCCTCCACAAGACATAAGACATAAGCCGGGAACCAGCGGCTCCTGCTGTTTCATCATGCATTGTCACTCGACTGTGAATATTGAGCATCTCTATGCAAGCTTTCTCGGCCCAAAGCCCCAATCGCTTCTGAGGTACGGTCAACCGTATACCCCTCAAACGCATAGCCATAAGGCAACCGATGATTAATCCGGCCCCCAAAGCTATCGGGGGCTATTCCAATCAACTCCATTCCCCGTTCCCCACCCCGACCCCACTCGCTATCATAACCCTTTAACTGCGCACGCAGCAGATGAGACACGATTCTGGGTACATATCCCTCTACACATTTCCACTTCCCATTAGCAAATCATTTCCTTCACCCAGCTACTCATCACCCAAGCGTCTGTCGCCCAACCCAATAAATGCCTTGGGGCCTTTACTCACTAAGCTAGGCATTTACCCCAGGAAAAAGCAATCCGGCTCTCATGCTTCATCTCAGAGTCTAGTGTTAAGTAAGCTGGAGGACGGCCAAGTATTTCCAATGTCCGGAGCTAGGACTTCATGGGTGATTACTTATGAGTAGTTACACGCCTCATTGGGGCAGAACTACGCTATCGGGGAAGCCCACCCAGGAATCGGGAACCTTTTGTCGGGGAAGAATTGTCTTAGGCACCTTTTGACAGCAGACCCCTGTGAAACAAGCGAAGAACCCCCGATAACCGCGGAGTACTGTACAATACAAGGACAGGCCCACAACTCCCACGAATGTGTTATTCGATAATGCGCGTGCCACCCACATCGAGA
Source organism: Tuber magnatum (assembly GCA_003182015.1). Classification (NCBI taxonomy): domain Eukaryota; kingdom Fungi; phylum Ascomycota; class Pezizomycetes; order Pezizales; family Tuberaceae; genus Tuber; species Tuber magnatum. The sequence continues at coordinate 3,402,476 of PYWC01000003.1, read as the reverse complement.
GGACGGAGTGCACGAATGCGCTCCAACACCAAAAGGGCAGCAAAAATAACCACAACAGTTGCCGATATGCATGAAGTAAGGAAAATAAAAACAAAAAAACAACCTGGCAAAAAGGCCTAAACCCGCACGACATATTCCGGGGAAAACCATGACCACACACACCCAGGCATGCAAGACAGAATTCCAACGACGGAAAAGCGATTGCCTTGCAACCAACCCCAAAAACCAATTGCTTAGGTGGGTAAGTGAGGTATGCACATCTGCAGGGGAGTAGGATCGAAAAGAAAAAAAAACCCGCCTTCTTCCCCGTCGGCATTTAAACTTATCCCCCTCTAACCGCCTCAACCGCGGTTAGTGTCTCGAGTGAGATATTGTGAGTCCCTCCCAACTGTAGGGAGGAAAATGCACAGATAAACAGGTACCGGTACCGGACTGGGGAACTCCCGGAAGGAGGCGAGATTTACTTTTTGATATGCACGGTTCCAATACTCGAGTAGAGCGCGGTATCCATCCGAGATATGCCGGTGGTGCCACTGAAGGTGATTGCCGAACGGGTCTTGTACCGGTACCGTACTCGTAGTGTCGAAGCGTTCCTAAGGGGAACAGCTAATGCACACCACCCAGATGTAGGGTTGAAATACATTTTGATTGACCAGATCCAAGCAAAAGGGCCAAAGTTTGGCGGTATCCAATAGCAGACCCTTTTGAAGACGCCTCGGCATTACGACCCACCGTAGAGACGGCGGAGGGCGCAGCGTTCTTGTAGCAGGTGTGGTTGGTGTGGGAGCATGATGGACCGCGGATGATCCAGAAACAGGGATTTGGGCCATGATAACATTTCGGTGGTTGGTGAGCCCAAGTACCGTGTCGGCACACATCCACATATAATACTCGTACACACACACATGGCGTAACATCCCCACATCTCCTGTTATGTTACGCCATAATTCGGGCCGAGGGATGGGATGACGGGTTTATCGTGGTGGAGTGGCGCAGTGCTAATGGCACTTGGACCTTGAGCTGCGCCTACTACAGTACAGTATGATGCTTTAGGATCTGGTGCACGGGGAGCCCAGTGATAGGATGTTATGGGATGATAATTACTGCATCAACTCCCGTAGCTGGCTATAACATGGTCGAGCACCATGGCTTACCGGATTCCATGATACGGCACAGTACTGTACCACAGGGTTCAGACGGCTCCCCATGTCCGGTCTCCTCCGGGCACTCGCCATGATACGAAGGGCAAGATAGGAAAATACAGAGCAAGCCAACATTCTGAGAGCCCGGTTGAGTGGAATACAAACAGCTTATATTACAGGTCGATCGAGAGCAGTAAATCACGAGGGAAATAATTGCCGAGCGCCGACCGAGCCGAACCGCCCATCGGTCCGGGCAGCTCTCCGATGTCTAATACGATAAATGATCCTTCCCTCCCGCCCTCCGCCTTTATCACGTCAAAACTCAGCAATAACAACAATAATAGCAAGGCTACCACGGTAGCACATATGGATGGATGGATGGATGGATGGATGGAAAGTCTAGAACCAATGGCTGCTCCGACACGCTCTCCCGTCTCGGTTTTATTTTTATATCACGTCGATTAGAAAGGAAGGAAGGAAGGCATGATAATTTCACGACACTCGCACAATGCGCACGTAAATGCGTACATGTACCCATATTCGGCCGTTTTTTTCTTCTTCTTCCTCACCTTCCCCTTCCTCCTCCTCCTCCTCCTCCTCCTCCTCCTCTTCTTCTTCTTCTTCTTCTTCTTCTTCGCTTCCTCCATCCTCTCCCATAGCAACGTCGCCATAATATCACAATAGCAGGAGGGGAAATAAGCCATCGGTAGTGTAATATAACGCTTACCGCCGTGACGAAAGAACGAACGTCACGCCAAATTACGGACAAACTATACCTCCCGCCAGTTATTATACTATTTATTCGTTTATTTCATTTTCCTGTTGTCCCTCCCCCCCTACCGTATCGTATTGGAAAAACCTGCACTTTTTTCCTTGGGCTGGTGTGTGTATAGTACATAGGGGCGCGGGGGGGGGGGTAAGTATACTGAACTCCACCGTAACGGCGTACAGTACCCTTTCCCCTTCCTCCTATCCCGCTCGAGTGCTCGAGCGAGCGCCCGACGCGCCTCCCCGCACGATCGTAGGGGCGGGCTATTCCAGATACAAGTAGCGGATGGACGATACTTGTAGGGCTTCGGTAACCGTGAGACAATGCACCAGATTTTACTGTGCTGTACTGCGCCGCGCTGTTGCACAAGACAGTTACGAGTACAGTACTCGAGTACAGTACAGTACAGTACAGTACCGTGCCGGTGATGCGATGCACTGTACGTACGGTACCGTAGTTGAGCAAAGAGATCTGCCCATTTCCTCCCTCCCCGCCAAACGCGGGATTGACCGATTGTCTGACATGGATCTGCATCGAATTCTTCTCCTCCTCCTCCTCCTCCTTCTTCTGCAGCACGGGAACGGACAGGACGGGGAGGATAATCTCAGGTCCTTCCGATATCTCTTGATATACGTTGTCGTTAGGCAACAGTTTCTTTTTATTTTTTACCACCCCCATTTCCCCCCTTCTCGCTGATACTCTACTCCTGGTAGAGGTTCGAAGTTCTCGGTACAATCTCCACAAAAAAGTGAGATTTTCAGTTACCCGCTTTCCCGAGTTGGTGCTTGTCGTGACCAGGAAGGTACTGTACTGGTAGTACTGTACCCGAGTATTACTCGTACTTGTACCTTGATCGGTAACACGTGAATTGATTCAGTGGTTCGAAATACAGCTCAAGGTTATTGCTTCATCGAGAACTTGGAACCCTACCGGTATAGGTAGGTCCAGTACAATAGTGCACGGCAAAAATAAGGTAGACAAGCGCCAACACGCGGATCCAATTCAGACCTTTCAAAAAGGGAGAGAAAAACCCCCCTCCCAATCACCTTCGCATGCACGACAGCATCATACCATATCATACCATAGCCAAGTTATGGTACCCCAAGAACTACCCCCATGGTACATACATACAATGGAAGGAGGAATTCAACGCACGTTTGCCCTACCTACCCAGCTCGTTTCCGATACCCCATTTCCACATGTGCATCACTGTAACCGCGCAGTATGGTACGTTACTGTACCTGATGTTATCATCGTGCAGAACGCCGCAGCACGGTATCGTACTGAAGGTCGTGTTGGGCTGGGCTGAACGTATGATATGGTACGGTACAAGTTAGCTTACTTTGCTTACAAGTGCCGACCGTGCCGACCGATCCACCGACCGAGGCGTTTGTCGAAAGAGAGAAAGAAAAAAAAGAAAAGAAAGAAAGAAAACTGCCGAAGTGTGTGATCACCTGAATTCAATTTATTTATTTTAAAAAATATATATATATATATTTTAAACTTTTTGTAAACAAAATAAAACAAAAAAAGGTGAGAAAGGTATGTATAAAAGGATTGGTTAACATATGGTATGATACTTTTTTTAATCTATTCATCTATTTATTATTATTATTCTTCTTATTTGTATAACATAACAAGCACAATGTATTTACCGAGAAGCAGCGTATAATTCCGTACAGGAGGATACAATTTGGAGAAGACGTGCCCATTTTTTCCTTTCCCTTCACTTCTCTTCACTTCACTTCCCTTGCCTCTCTTGCTTTTCGGTATGATATGATACCGTGCTCGTACTGTACTGTACTATTGAACAGTACTTGTACTCATGCATGCGCGACATTTTTCTTCCACCCCTGATCCGCTCAAATAATGAAAAAAAATAAAAGTGAGGCTGATTTTGTATGTGTGAGTATGATACCGTAGGTAGGCCACCGTACCGTACCGGCACCGTACCTGAGGTGGGATAAATCGAAGCGGCTTTTTTATCTATCGTATCATATCATACCGCTGTGTATTGTTCCATGCCAAGTTGGAGCAATCGATCATGTTGCGGCTACAGGTACAAGTGATGACATAAAACCCGTACAGTTATGATAGGTATGATAACCTCCCCACTCGCGAGTAGCGGAGTATGATACAAGTACTCTACAGTACCGTAGCCACGGTGCGAGGTCGGGTTCCCTCCTTCCTCTATCATAATCCATCTATCAACTAATACCGTACTCTACAAGAACAGAGAATTCGCCCAAGATTTACTTCTTCCCCCCAGAGCCCGGCAGGATTGACTGAACATGAGAATTCATAATATCTGATTCTTTTGTACAGCCCCCCCCCCCGGTGAAGGCTGTGGCAGGGGAAAAAGGGGAAAGAAAAAAAAAAAAGGTTCCGCTTCGCAACCTTCAGGAAACTCAAACTCAAATATAATACCTTATGATACCATGCCCGGATTTGAAAGTCTTGATTCGGTCTAATTGGTTGATTTATATCGATCAGAGGGCGTCTCCTCCCTTTTTTTCTTTCTTTTTTCCTCCAGGATTGGATGCAGGGTATTATTATTATTATTCTTGTTCGCTTTTACCTTCACCTCACCTCGCTTCCCTTGCTTACGGCGCTGATATGGGGCTACTTATTTATTACTGTATGGCGCGAGGAGCGCTGATGATCACGGAGGTGGTGGTGTAAGGCTCCTGGTCCGTTGGTCAATCGGTTACTTATGATGCTTGTTGCGGGGGGAGGGGGGGATTCCGACGTGACATGGATTTTGTTGGGTGCTTAAGTTGCCGGTACCAGTACCGGTAGATGGAGTGGGGGGCGCTGGGTGGTTGTGGAATTGATGTTTGGTTTGCGATAGGAAGTTATGGGGGCCATATTCGTGCTGGTTTGTTTGTTATCATGCGCGAACATCCCAACCCGGGTAAGTTTACAGAGAAATCTTCAAGGTACCGGTTGGCACTTTGTGTTGGTGTCAAGGGTACCAGTACCGTACTCTACCGGTGTATCACTAATTTTCTAACCAGTCTGGCTAGCTAACTTTACGTCGCCGTGGATCGGTATGAAAGTAGCAAGGGCAAGCAAGCGAGTGCTAACTTAGTGTGATGGTGATGGTGATGGCATTGATACGATTGGAATTGTGCCGCCCCAAAGTTGGTCATATGATATGGTTTCCGGCAAAGTTCAAGCCCGGGGGGGGGGGAATAAAATAAACAATAATAATCTCACGGTGAATTACGGTATTCGACAAATTGCGCGATGGTACTAGTACAATTACTCATTTGCCTCAAGTACCATGGTCAGGATCTGGAATAAAGGCTTTCCCCAACTGCTAGTGTATCATATCATACCTCTTCCGGCAGCTAAAACTTCCTCGCGTGCATGCGAGAGGAGGGGTCCGACAGACTGCCGTCGATGGGGTGATGTGTGATACCTGGTGTGGCGAGAATTTCACATGGCTGTGATGGCTAAATGGGAATCAGCTAGAGCACTTGACACAAAACTTTCAAAGGGACGAACCAATTGCAGCCCCCCCCCCCGCAGTGAGTTATCGGAACAGAATGGCAAAGTTGTTTCTCGTTCTGCCCGGGTTCACTTCCTCCTTCCTGCTGAACTCCTTCTGCCGTCCTGACGATTGAGCCTTGCCAATGTGGTGCCAGAGCTGGTATATCAGTTTGGCTGAAAGTTTCCTCCTAGCCAACTGGTACCCTAGATTTCCCATCATGGCCTCTAATCGCCTCTCGTCCAGATAACGGGAGTTCGTGACGCACGGAGCAGGTAGAACAAGGAATAGCGATGGAAATAATTCCGTCACGCGGCTTCCCTGTTCCTGCTCCCCCTCCAACGACGTGTGCCGCAAGAATTCTGTTGTCCGCTCGAGCATTTCCCCACGTGCTGCTGGCAAAGACACGTAGTTTAACACGAGAGAAAGTGAGATGATGTCGAACCTCTCGCTGTCGGTAGTGGGGATAGGTCGATCCATAAAGTCCTGTGCCTCAATGCTTGGATCCCGTGAATTGAGGTCGATCCGCGTCACGTCGAATAGGTTCGACCTTGAGCACGCGTTGTCAGGGCTTAGAGCACCCACCTCAAGGAGTCGTAGTCTTTTGTTCGTGACTCTTTTATCTGGCGATGATCGAATGGCTTCCCTTAACCAATCAATCAATATCTTTGAGGAATCCCCCCCTCGTTGGTTATCTTGACCGCACACCTGTTGTAAATGAAACACATAATTCAGTTCAAGTGTTCGTCTCTCTTTTTTTTTTTTTTCTCCACGCCCCCCCCTTTACTCATCAAACTATCAACGCCGTATCCCTCCCCATCGGTAGCTAGCTAGCAAGTACTCGTACACACCCACACCCCACTACCATCACATCACATCACACGCATAAGCGAAAAAAGGGTTGAACAAGAATTCCAGGGACAATGGCGATAGTGGACGCACGCTTGCCTGCTGATACCTTTCAATCCCACCGTTTGCCTCCACCTCCGCTCGGATAGAGTTTGCAGTTTCGGTATCATTCTTGGATAGAGCTTGCGAGAGCCTCTTTTGCAAAGTATGGTGGTTCCGAATGAGAGTTCTTCCGACTTTTGACGATAAAGATGACGTGTTGGATAAGGCCCGTGAAGCCACGGCCGATGGCCCATCACCTCGCAAACCGCGATGTCTAGACAATAAGATCGACCCGGGTTTTTTCGTCTTCTTCCTCACCCGCGTCATTGAAGGGAATCGAAGTGAACTGTTGGGGTATTTGTTGAAGTTTGATCTGCTGTGGTTGCTGCCGGCTGTTGTTAGAGCCTGGTGGGGTCTCATAGCCAACTGGTAAGGCGTAAGAGAAAAAATAGATGAAAATTGGGCCCGAAAAGGCAAAAGAAGATCATTCCCCACCCTGACCCCCGCGCCCGCAACAAAACTGCAACAGCAACAATCAGGCAACACTGATTTGCGCACTCGACATCTCCGAAAGCAATGCAAGGTACAACAGGCAATTTTCTCCTGACAAACGGATAATCGAGCTGACAGTCGACACCTAACAGGCTTGACACGGACACGGCAAGTGATATTGAAAAGGCGTTCCCCGTCAAGAAACGCCTGGAAACAGGTTCGAAGGGTAGGGGAGGAAGAAAAAAAAAGTGCCGATGTCGGTGATGAAGCACCAAGGGCTCGGTTCTTGGAGAATGACGGGCGATCCCACGCACAGGGTCCAGACCAGCCACCGGGTCCCTGGGTATGCAGGAATGCAACATCGTCACCTCACGTTTCTATTTTGTTTTACTTTTCTCTTCGGTTTTCTCCTACTCGAGTACAGATTGTTCGGGAAGGAGCAGCAGATATGGGGGAGCATTAACTTGAAAGGGAGGGGGGAAGGAGGAGGCGGTAATATCAGCCACGATGCAAATGATAATTCAACCTGCCGAGATATACAGCTGGAGCAACAACGAGAAGCGAATTATATGTCAGTGATTACGCCCTTTGTGCTCCTTACTGGCTAACTGGGGCTACCGCATCACCGCGCCTCCATAACTGGTGGGGCAACTTCGAAGCAACTAATTACGCCATACAGTTACGAACTATGCATATTGTGTTGTATTACAATATACTTCGCACAATGCGTCTACCGGTACTTACGATCATCTGCAGAGCTCGCCTCCCACGAAATTGAGTCAGCTTCACGTTTTGCGGGTCTTGAGCAATTACCGTTATCATTATTATTTCATATATTTTTTTTCCTTTTTCATTTCCTCATGCAATTTCCCAAAATTCTGGCGTCCGTCGGGCAAGTAGGCTCAGGTACAAGTTACCGGTACTGGCTGCGTGTGCGGATTGAGTGGGCGGTGTAGGTGAGTCTGTACGACAACTGCATTTTAGAGAGCAAAAAAGAAAGAAAGAAAGAAAGGGTTGACAGTTCTCAGAGCGTGGTGCTCGTAACCAGTTCAGCAAGTTCAAAATACCTACGCTTCGCACTTCCACTTGTGTCAATGCATCTCCTGGCCGAATCTGGTTTGCTGCATGGAACTCGAATAGAACTTAATGTCTTGAGATTCGCCTTACAACGAGCGATATAGGGCTAACAACGATCCGGAGTTAGCCACAATATGATATTTCGGCGCTGAAAAGGAAGGGAAAAAAAAAGAGAGAGAGAGAGAGAGAGAGGAAACATGACAGATTCTGTGTTTCCGACACGAGATACGTGCCCCCTTACAAGGTTGCCTGTGCCATCATACCTTGAAAAGGAAACGGAAAAGGAATTATCATAAGTCCCATGTTATGGACATATGTTCCGGGTCCACTGAGGCTCCTGCACCGCAGGTGATTTTTTTATTCATGGGAATTTTTTCCTTCTTTCTTTTGCACTACTAGGTTTCAAAGGTTATCCTAATATGACACGGGGAATGAGAACTCGATGACCCACCTTTGTTTCTGACATTACATTTCAGCAGGATCGGTGATACTACACCACACAGGGAAGGAAAAGCAAAGGGGATACAAAGGGTACAGCACGGAGAGGCAGGACAAAAAAACACCCAATCCTACACCCAATCCTACACTTGAAGGGTTTGGGTGGGTCCTGGAGAAATCGTATGATAAATCCATCTCATCGCAATTACGATATTTCTATTTGCAAAAAAAAAAAACTGCGCAGGCAAGTCATGATACGATACGATACGATATGGTAGGGTAGGGTAGGGTAGGGGGACATGATTAGGAAGAGGTTGTTATGGCTCCAGGTACTCAATCATATTTACACGGAGCGCGATACCAGTACTGTAGGGAATGGAGTAGAGTACCGGTACGGTAGTGGAGCGAATCGTTGCAAGAATCAAATCGGCTCTCCCCGCAGCGAATCCCCCATGAATTGTGCAATAGCTACGGGAATAGCCGGAGCGTCGGAGAAACCGGTCTGAAGCCTCGTTTTTCTCTAAGCCAGGTTTTTATTCTTCTTCCTCGATCGGCCGGCCCGGACGGTAAACAACCAATCTTCCGGTTGTATTACTCATTTTTTTATCCCATTCTATTCTTATCACCCATCCACAATACGTGTGGACAAAAAAGAATTACCACATATATATACACCGGTATATTGCAGCTAACAAAGAGATGGTTCACGAGCGAGCCGAAAATAATAAGACGGGAGTCCCAAACGATCGAATTATATGCAGCGGCTCTCGCCACAACATAGTGTAAGGCGGTAAGAAATGGGGACCTAGCCGAGTAAAGGTAAGCGAAAATGGTCATCTCCCCAACTCAAAACCTCGCCTCCATCGCATCGTGCTAGTACTAGTACGGTGCTGTATGATAGAGCACGGTAAACACCTGCCGTGTTAAGGCTGAGCTTAATACTAAATTTATAACCCGAAAAGCGACCCTGTCTTGTGTAATTGGAACGCTGCGAACTAATCTACAACCTTAGACTTTAGTGGTTTCGTTGAAATCTCATGTTGACCACCGTTTTGGGGGGGGGCGTCCGTGTTAGTATCATACGATGACCTCACCAACATGATACCCGCTCGTACTGTATTGTACAGACTCGAGTAACCATACAGTATGCAGGTAAGTGAGTAGGCATCGAGCTCTCCCTCCGCCCTCCTCCCTCCCTCCCTTCTTTCCTAGGCATAATTGGGAATTTGCCCCGGCTAACAATTGAGTCCGAAGAGTTTTCCCCCTCCCCCCCATTTGCCCAAATATTGTTACACATCTCACACCTGTAGGTACAGTACGAGTATCGTGTCGTATTGTATCGTACACCGAGCAAGGTGGGAGGCAGAGAGATAATCTATCCACTATATGCTTTATAGCCATCCATCCATCCGCAGGGGAGGAATACTGCATGCGGACAAAATTAGGTATCGATAACACAAAAGAGTGCGAGGGCTGCCGAATCGTATGCTTCTGCGTTACGGTATTTGTACCGACAGGTAGAGCACCACTACTGTACAGCACCAAATTCGATTCTCAATTCAACGAATAAGCCGCAGCCTACCAACCATCCTCCCATTGGCTCGCAAGTTCTTGCCTTACTGCGCTTACACTACTCCAGTACTCTCTACTCGAGTAAGTATTGGGGATATTCAAAATGCGTCCAACGGCGGCTGCAGAGCCCTCCAATATGAGTGCTTCACATTACCGGTACTATGCTGTGCACGGCAGAGCACTCAAATACGTACCCCTACCGTACTTTACCTAGGGTTCAGGTAAGTGTGTCGAACAGCCCTTCCATTGGCCCCGGACATGTCGACCGGGGAGAGGGGGGGGGAGAGCGGGATATGCTCCAGCCACTGAGGCGATAGTATTGTTCCACAGACTTTTTCCCCCCCTCTCCTCTCACCAGAAGTTGGAGCAAACGGAGTGTTTCGCTCCTGTACTCGAGTACTAGCACTCATACGCATCCCACGCTACACGCGCGTAAATTCGAACGAACCGGAGCCAGGCTTGATAGTACTCGAGTACTAGTACTGTGCAGTACTGTCCCCCCACCCATCCCAAATGACGCGGGGTCCGGAACGTAAAGCTTGTTCAATCGTACATTTCGTATGATACCTCGATCGCTCGCCCACCCACACGTCTCATGGCAAGGCAGGGCAGGGCAGGGAAAGGCATGGCAATATCTCCACTGGTTCAAATAAAGGTTGAGAAAAAAAAGATTCAATTCTGAAGGCAAAAAAGGAGTAGCGAATTGACCAATGGGTTATTGCCGTCTAGCTGGTAATGATTGATTTACAAGGTGATGACGGCAGCTAGGGTAACTACGGTAGCCAGTACCAAGCCAATACGTCAAGCTAAAGCGAGACATAACGCACGAGACAAATTTGACCAGCGATACTTTGATAACCGGACGTTACCGGTAAAGCGAGTTGAAGTAAAAAAAAAAGAGAGAGAGAGAGAGAGAGAGAAATATATGAAATATCACAGATTAGCACGTGGAATTACGATTTGCCTTTCCCGTTCCCCGACTTTTTTTCTTTCCATCTTTCAATTGCTTTTTTTCGTCGTCTACGCTTTGCCTATTGATTGGTTTCTTTGTGATTGCGTCCTTTTTTTTTTCCTGAGGGGATGGATGGATGGGATGGGATGGAAGGAATGGAGCGGACGTGGTCTTCCGTGTCTACAGCACCCATCTATTCACCTACGGTATTCGTTGATTACTCTTGCTTTGTGCAAAAAAAAAAAAGGGTTGTTGAACTGGCTGGGAATGAAGGGACTTACTGTAACATGAGTTATCTGTAGGATATCGATACAGAATCGTATTGGACAGCATACACTCTACTGTACAGTAATCAGTCCAATCCAAGCGAGGGGGGACGGAATAAAACAAAAACGCACGGGCTTCTTCTTCTCCTTCTCCTTCTCCTTCCCCCTCAACTTCTCCCTCTTGGTACAGTAGGATATGGTTACCGGTATATGGCGCTTTTTGCGACTACCGTACCGTGCTGTACGGGCGCAGTGCCGCCAATGACATTATCCACTACCACAAGTACGGTAGTACAGTATGATACCTGCCCCGAGAACGACAAGCAGGACCACAAGAAAAGCTACCGTACTCGTACAATACTTGTAAAAAGCAGATCTCTGCACGCCCCCCCCCCTGTTCCGTGGGTGGGGGGAGGGGTTCTTTCTTTTTGTTTTTTTCCTTCCCCGAGCACAGACTATTTTGTCTGACAAATTTTTTTATTTTTGTTCCTCCTAACTTGCCGTACCGTGGTTCCTTTTACGGTTACGGTGATTTTACTCGATTATATACGAAGGATTTTCCTCGTACCGTTGTACAGTACACGCTCGCACTATACAGTACAGTACATGACTTTTCTGTTGTATCATAAGCTCTTCCAGTCTCCTAGCTGTAGTGAACCAGCGGAGCGGGAATTGGTAAGCCGCCGCACGGGAACGGGGTTCGCAAAAAAAAAAAAGCGGGGGTATTGGGGGGGAAGAGGGTAGTCTTATCAGAGAGAGAGAGAGAAATTGTTTCAAGCCTTTTCTGTGAAATGACTGGTGTAAACAAAGTACCGTACTCGAGTACCGGTGAACCATATCCCCGGGTCCTCTTGTATGATACCGACTCGAGTAATAACTTGCGTTTCGGGGAGGAGGAGGAGGAGGAGGAGGAGGAGGGTTGGGTAATTAAGGCATTGATTGGGTGAGCGGATGCGGGAATTTGGGAAAAGGGGAGGGGGTATGCTAGAGATTGATCGATTGATTGATTGATATAAATTTATGTGCTGTGTACTGTACCACTGACTGTATCGTTGACACCACGAGTCAACGGTATGATATGTATGCGTGTAGGTAGGTAGGGTATAGATGGCCGAGGTGGGGGGTGGGGAGAAGGGAAGAATCAGGAGAAGGAGGTTCCCTTACCTGTACGAGTGGATTTTTGCATTGGATGGGCTGTTGATGGTCTTACTGCTATAATACCATACTTTGTGAGGGTATGTATGGTATCTAAACTGGTGGGGTACTGTACTGTACTTGTCCGGAGTACCGTGGAGAGCTACACACTGATGATTGTATACCCATGTACCCTTCCCAGGATAAAAGTACCCGAAAAGGAGGGGTTATATTTTGTCATACTGTATTTATATTTCTTCGCTCATACCTACGGCCCGGGAAAAGTATGTAAAGTATCATACCCGGGGGCGGGGAGGCTGTACCATGCCGGTATTGCACTGTACTGTACTGTACAGTACTCTTTACTCCCCACTACGAAAACGATTCCCTTAACAAAAACAATGAGATCACGGGTATCCCAACCACGTCGGATGAATGGCATGGTACGGTACCACGAAACCGCCCGTTTTAATTCCTCCCTGGAAAAAGGTTACTTACTGCCGTTCCCGGTGTCCACCGCATCATCATCAACATGGACATCATCATCACCCTTCAGCCGCCGCCTTCCAACCAACCAACCAACCAACCAACCCCTCCCCCACACACACACCTTACCAACCGATACCACCAAACCCCCAACAATCTCATCAGTCAATCTCACACTGCCCGTGGTTATCCTGTCCTACTCCTGCTCCTCCGCCTACTCCTCCGACTGACAATCATACCCCCCAATCATCGGAAACATTCAATCCCTTAGGACTAAGTAAAAGCTCAAGAGAGAGAGAGTGGCGAGATAAGACCACGTTTTGAAACCTTCAGGCCCCCTCCTCACCTGATCGCAAACTATATATGCTCTATTAAACATTCGTGCTGAGCTTTGCGGTAACGGTAGTGGTAACGCATGATAGGCAGATGGGCAAATAGACAGGACAGGCGACCGATGTCTGCCGGCCCAATCTATCGGTTTTGTCTTTTTTGCTTTTTTTGACCTTTTATTTTTCTTGTTGTCCAGTACCGGTACGATAGCAACCGGCCGGTACTTTTACAACTGCCGGGAAAAGAAAAGAAGAAACCCGCGTGGGGATTTTCCAAGACAATTTACCAAGCCGTGTGGGGAAGCGCATGCAGTCTGTGATAGGTCTGAGAGTTGACTGGGGGAGTGAGCGACTGAGTGGTAAAAAAAAAAAGATAAAAAAAAACAAAAGGGAAAGGAAAGGAAGACGGAGGAGATCTGGGTAAGATGGTAGTCAAGGTAGGTAGAGTTGCCATGGATGGTACGGTAATATATTGGTAATTTTTGAGGAGGGAGCACATGATTGATCGTTGATTGATTAATTAATTGGTATGCAGGGCCCTGGACCTTTAACTGACGATGACGATAATAGCATGGTATGATGGACTTTGAAGCGCTTTTCCTGAGATCGGGCGCTCCGGGGGCGAGGAAATATTTCTTGGGGTCCACCCCTGCCCCCTTCTTCGGGACAGAGGAGGAGGAGGAGGAGGAGGAAATGGGATAACATTTGTCTAACTTTGGCTCATGATGATCCAACCCAAGCCAATTAACAGCCGGACTGGACTTGGCTGGCTAAACTGACTGGTAGGAAACATGATCCGATGGGGGAGGAGAGAGAGTCTTTTCGCATTATCAAGGAAAATGTAGAGAGGAGCAGGAAAACTCGGATCACAAAAAAAATTCGCTCCCCCCCGAGTCCGAAGCAGATACCGGTGAAAAAAGAAAGAATGGAAGAAAGAAGGGAAGAAAGAAAGATATAATAAGTATGATAGGCGAAAAGGGGGGGGGGAAAGCGTAAGGTGGTCTAATGCACTGTACCACACGGTACGGCGGAAAACAGCTGATGATACGGGTACGGTGGTACAGTACCAGTATTGTAGATTTTAACTGAAGTCCGGTCAAGCTGCGTTACTGACTGACTGAATTGGAGCAGTACTGGTGGACTATCCAGCTTGGTAAGAACAGAAACCCCTGGAAAGCATGATGGTGGAGGGGGAAGAAAAAGAAAACCCCACGTGGGAGTGGGAATGGGAGTAGGGGAGGGGAAGGGGGAAAAAAAGGAGAGAGAAACGCATCGTCGGCAGTATATCTGAAATCGAAACTAAACCTACAAAAGGTTGAAGCCAGAGGAAGAAGAAAAAAGCAAGTATGATACTCATCGCGGAAGAGAGGAGGGAGGGAGGGAGGAGGAGGAAGAAAAAAAAGGGAAGCAAGAGCTCCCTATAATAACTTACTTACCAATTCCTTGACCTGACATGGCATACCTACGATACGATACCGTATTCCTGAGTTTTCCAGCTATGATATCTAAATTTTATAATAATATCATATCATACCTACCTGCCTATCCATCTAACTTACCCTCTGTATCCTTTACGCCACTGTACCTGCTTTGCTATTATAACTAACTCACGTATTATTTATCTCTTCTTTTCTTTTTGTAAACGGTACCCACCACACTGGAGTTTTGGGAAACTCTCCCGATCGTGCATGATCTTGGTGATTACTGTAGACACATTGCGCAACGGGATTCTGCGATAATGGTGCTATGATATCTCCAAAGGGCACCGACCCTCTCCAATCAGCCCTTCGGAGCCCAATTGTCCGCGGAGGCTCCGTTTACATGGGATCTTGGGGCATGTATCGTACGTATAGTAAAGTATGGTATCATGTCAGGCAGGTATGTGTGAGTATGTGTGAGTATGTGGGTGGATGTTTGGATGGTATGCATTGCTGCCGTATGCCACGGCTCATGGTACGGATGGGAGGTGGTATCATAGTCAATGCTAATATCATATCCATTGTGCTGTGGGAGGCAGGGCAAGATCGATGGAGAGGTTCGTAAATGTAATATTCTGCGAATGCGGCAAAGGCTAGGGAAAGGAAAGGAAAAAGAGAGAGAGAGAGAGAGAGGTCCCGGTCACGGTCACGCTTTTATCAAAAGTGCTGTTTATTTTCGCCGATTACCTTTTCTTTCTTTTTCTTTTTCTTCTGTCAGATCTGCTAACCTATTATATTGCTGGTTTCTCTTTCCCTCTACGGTATTATGATAGTTGATTGTTGTCGTTGTTGCTGGTATTGTTATTGCCTCTCATGGCTTCGGATTGTAACCTGAAGGTGCTCGGATGTGTCACGGTCCAGTACCGTACTAGTACAGGTACCGATAGTGTCGAGATGTTACCCTTTTTTATTTTTATTTTTATTTTTACCCTTTCTCTCCTTCCCCATGAGGGGATTTTGGCGTTATTATTATCACGCTGGGGGATCCCCGTTATTCGATCCCCCTGACCTTTTAGTAGGTTCGGTTAGCTTTTTTTTTGGCTGTACGAGCAAGTAATAGCCTAGGGATTTGCGGAAATGGTTAACGGTATCTTGCAGTGATAGTCGAGTCCCCGGTGCACCAGGTTCGGCGCTCTCGCGTCACGATGCCTAACCCTAAGCTCCCAGCCCTGCAGATGCAAATACCGAACCCTTGGGATGGCGTTGGGTGGGCATGATCCTATGATGGTATGTACTGTACACTTTTTTTATTTTTATTTTTATTTTTCCTCCTGTATGATATGCCCGAGTGGGTAGACATACCATGGTGTCCGTCTCTTGTATGATACGAGCACAATACCGGTGGCCCATACCGGCACTCCACTCCCCC
>PYWC01000003.1:3349873-3374036 GCA_003182015.1 Tuber magnatum | reverse complement strand
TTTTTTTTTTTTTTCCTTTGCTTCGCTTTCCTTTCCTGCTCCTTCTCCACCCACCCGTCCCGTTATTGGTCCAGATTTGAATGAGTGTTGTCCCTACTTGGCGGGAAAGAGATAACGACACACTGCCTCAGTTCCCCAACTGTACCGGTATTCCATCCAAAAAAGGTTGGTTGCCCTTTGATAGGGGTATTTTCTAAAGGGATTTTCGATTTCCACCACAGCATACCCACTTACGCGTGTGGATGAGCCGAAGGGAAAAAAACCCTGCATTTTCAAAACCCCCACATTTGTCTACATCAGCATTTGGCTAATGGTGTTGCGACAGGGTCGACCTTTGTTGCACGAACCCGCCGAGATTAGAGAGGTAGGGGAGAGAAGAAGAAGCAAAAAAATCGATCCTCGGATGGTCGGCCAAATCCCTCTCCCTTTTTGTAATTTTCACATTGCATAACGGAAAAACTGTTGGGATACGTTTTCAAAAATGGGGAAGTGTGGCGAATGAAAGGGCAGTTGGGGTCAATGCCGTTTGAATGTGGTCGTCGTCGTCGTCGTCACAAAATTGGAAATTACCGGCAGTTTATCGAGGGTGAAGGTTCGAAATATGCATCGTGGGTGATGTAAAAGCGGAGGGGGGGTAGATGGGAAATCCTGAAATTATCACTCATCTTATAGGGTACACAAGGTGTTTGTGTCATCCCAATTTGCAAGAGTGCAGCCCGGGAGATACGATTTGAGGAGTTCGTCCCTTTACTCCTCCAAGTCCCTCCTTTTCCCTTCCCCGACAGAACAAGCGAAGCAGGGCCGCGCTACCCGGTACTAAGGTTCCACATGGCGAGAGGCCCAGCATGCTGAGCATCAAAAGGGTATGGCAATGAACAGCTCCGGACAAAGTCCGGTATGCGTCTTCAATACGCACCCCGCTTGATCAACATTTAGGGGTTTAGGCAGGGTATGATTTTTTTTAATTTTTTTTTAATCACTTTCCGCTCTGCTTCGATAAAAAATAAAAATAAAAAAAAGTGCCCTCCCGCTATACTCACCGGAACCTGCGACGAGAGGTAGCTCGGCCATGGTTTGTCTCGAGGCGCAGCCGAGGCAGGGTCTTGGACCCAGTCCCAGCCCCAAGGCAGGAACTCTGAATCCAGGTGCGTTGAGTATGCACAATCAATATTCGTCTCACACTTTGATACACGGTGCACAAGTACTGCACTTGTACAATCTGGCTCACCCGGCAGACGGCGTGTACTTTTTCCGCAAACAGCAGTCATCGGCCTTACCTCTGCTGGCAAGATCCCCAGTGCTATGGGTTAATACCGGCTCTCGAGAAGCCCGTTTTTGGACTGGCTAGAGCCGGGCGACACCGTCGGGGAGTCTCGCGACATCACCTAACCCCAATGCGTTACGGCGACATCTCTGTACAATGTAGTGTTGCGGGTATTGAAAACTTAGAGGCTAGGGTGTCCCCGCTTTCAATGTGGCCAGGTACTTGTCTGGGGTTCATTCCGTATCGGACAATTCCGCAACTTCCAGGTCAGGCGCTCATAGGGATATGGGGGGAAATGACTGGCACCAGGGTTGTTGATGGCTCGAGTTCATTGAGCGATAATACCCCCAGGGATCCACCCCCCGATCCCATGGTACAGCTACCTGGCTGACAACCAAAATTTCAGCAATGGTTGGAGCGGCAGCTAGTGAGCTCGGATCGCTGCAGGGAAATTCAAGCGGGGGGGATCCCGAAGGCCCTAACCCTGCTAGAACCAACAGGAGCAATGGGCATTCAATCTAAAGGCCAAATAATATGGCAACCTTCGCTATCTCGTAACCTTGTGCCCGCTGAGAGCAGCTGGGCCCTTGCCGGCAACAAAATTAGGGAGTGGGGAAAAGGTTACTGCCGCTTCTCGAGGCTTAGAGGTGCCCGATTCAGTTCCAGCACCAGGAGGGTCCCTTGCCTCCTCATTAGCCCACCTCGGAAACACTACAGCCCTGTTCAACCCACTTTTAACAGCGCAGCGCCTCCGTATTCCAGTTTGTGTCATGCGGATGCTGTGCCATCTCTGCAATGCGAAGGTGGGGTCTTTCCAGACGAAAACGTGGTCATTGCGGTTACGCTTATCAACGCAATCACGGTTTATCACTCGCTGTATGGACCGGGGAATGTGAAGGAAAGAGGGTCGGAGAAGTCGATCTTTCCTGCGCTTCCCAAAACATGGGTAAATATTTCATGTAGCGCTTACCCTTTCGCATGCTGTGTGTCGGTACGGATCACCTTTCGGTGTAACGCACGTCGTTGCCATACGGCTCTCAGTTCACCCGAAGGCCCTGGGGCGTTTCACCGAACTGCTATTTGTAGGCGATCAGAAATGTTGTGTTCGGCACAAACTCTCGGCCTCGGAGGAGGAGGCTCAAGTGACCCGCAACCGAGGAGCCATGAATTGATGGATGAAGCAGAGGATAGGAAAGTCCAAACCACACTGCGCATGCGCCCTCGGGAAGCAATCCTTAATTGCACTGGGTACAGCTGTCTACAGCTAAATTAATGTGCAATATCAGGTACATACATGCCCTGGCGAGGTGCGCACTGACAAATCTCTAACCAGGTGACCAATTCAAGCTCGCCCTGTACCCCCAAAGGCCGCCACGTACTCCCCATCTCCTCCGCCCCCGCCGCTAAATTATGATGCAGTCCCTGTAAAAGGAGTGGTTTATCTCCAAATCCAAGCTTTCGCTTGGGAGTTTTTTGTAGGACGTGATCAATGCACTCTGTCACTTGCAGAAGGGGCCAATCGCCAAGCGATTTTCCAATAAAAAAAATAAAAAAAATAAAAACTGGGGTACGGCAGTGACCCCTTCCAAAAATTGATCGCACAGAACGGATCCAAGGGTGTCGTACTTTACGAGCCTCGCTAAAGCGACTTAGATGACGCTGTTCCGGGAAGGGGGGGGGGCACTCAACCCGTGCGTTCGGGATAAATCTAAGTTACCCTGGAAGTGCTGCAGCATACCGCACCGGAAGAGCACAGGTATTATAGTCAGAACTAGAATAATTGAACCTTACGCTAGGACGTTGGAGCTGCCTCTCCTGGTGGGGTACGTTGTACTTTTTTCTTTTTATTTGTCTCAGCGCAGGGCCGGAAGCTACCTATAATGGTAGTTTTTTAAGCGATGTTTCTCCCCTTTACCCAAAGATGGGAATTCTGGACGTTTGAGCGCAAGATTTGATTATCCCAGCTCTTACGGCTTTCTGTCTCTCTCTCTCTCTTTTTTTTTTTTCCTTCCTCGGGTAAGGCATTCCTCTGTTAAACGTGTTACCGGTACTTGTGCTGTGCCTGTGTGAAAGATGTTGCTAAAACAGCTATGATATGTCTGAGCTGACGCTTGTTGCAAGGATATAGATGTCAGAGCTTAGGGTGCGTCAAATGTAGGAAAGTGGGAATTCTTTCGTGCCCATCCTCGGTCTTGAGCCTCTTTCATACTTATTGAGCACGGCGCAGGGCTCCCGATTGCTACTCGAGTACGAGTACCGTACCAGGTGTCAGCAATTGGTAAGTCGTGACCCGTCTGAGCGCGGAAAAAGGAAAACTCTATATCGGTACAGGGACTCCTTCAAACCGGTAATCTCGGGGGCTTCAGAAAAAAGCGATTCTTTCGAATAAATCTACATACGAGCGTGCCGAATAGGCTGGGGGTAAAAATAATAAAAAAAAGCAGAAAAAGACTCTAAGCGGGTCCTAGTATCATACGGGTAGAGAAGACTGCCGGGCAGGAGGCAAATAGAGGTTCGTTAAAAGGTTAGTGCAGTGACATTTTTCCTCCTTTTTGTCACGGGACGGAAAAATGAAATAACTACTGTACCAGAGAGCTCTTTTTGCGGCGCGAAGAAGCGGAATCCGGGGGTAATTGCTAAAGAGGTCACTTACCGGGGGCGCCCACGAAGGAAGAAAAAAAATTTGAATGCATGAGACCCCTGGTGCAAAGTTCCCTACTAAGGTTCTTCCCGCCCCATGGGCCTCATCAAAACAGCGGTAGCGAGAAAGATATTCTGCGGTACTTTTCCTGTTAGGGCTTTTCAGGGGGGCTGGTCGATCACCAAAAAAAACCTACGCTGCTAAGGATATAATTATCATACTTGTACAGTACCCGAGGTTTTGAAACGATCTCGGTTACGGTGTGAGGGGTCAGGGCCCACCCAGAGCGCGACTCCTTTGTCTCATGTGCAAAAGCAGCAAAAAGCCACGAAAACCAATCATGTCTGATCACTCGGATGACTTGGCCCCACTTTGTGACTTGCGCTCTAGTTGTCTCGGGAGATATAGAAATGCTTGGTTCTCATTGTCGGTTATTTGTCATGTTCCCTTTTNGGTCAGGGCTGGATGCAAGGGAGGAAACGCGAGAAACCTGTTCCCCCCCTGAACTTGCATGCATGCATGCATCCCTCGTGGGACGAAGGCGGAAGATCGAGTTATCTCTATCGTGAGTTTGCTTCATTCTTTACTTTTACTTCTTTTTTTCTTTTCCCCCTTTCATATTCTGCCCTGAGAGTTTAGGGTAAAAAGTAATAATCCATAGTCATTACTTATCAGTCAGTTCCGTGATCGAATAAAACTTAATAGGGAAGAGGTATGATATCTCCGGGATCGAGCTCACTGGTTCTCTTAATGCTTGCTTTCGCAATTGACACCTTCCAAACGATGGCTGATGCACAAGCACGAAAGTAGGAAGGGCAACACAATGGCATTGAGCACGATATCCGTTCCCCTCCCCAATATCGCTTCCCCACCATGCGGTAGGTGTATCTCCTCGGCCGCGGCTCGAAACGGAATTGGTTAACTCGTATTTCCTCGTGGTTTCGGCTCAATCGTCGATTGCGATTGACTCCTCCCCCGCCTTTCTCGCATGGCTCTGATGATTAAATCTCGGCCGGGCCCATGAATTCACTTCACTGTCCGACGTAGGGGTGCCGTTTTGTCATAACTTTGGTACGTCACTCCCTGATTTATAGGTGGTATTTTTACCTCAGAATCCGCTCACCCCGTGCTACGCTGCGCATGACAAGAGCGATGCCAGAGGTGACCATGGTGGAGAATCCCATCACAGCTATTGATGGAATCTAGTACTTTTTGGGTAATGTCGGATCACTATTATAGTATTACCCCTACCTAATGGCTGATTAACTTTGAGGGTGATATACACACAGCTGGCATATATCAAAGTACCGATAGTAAACAGAGAGTTTAGCCTTTGACTGGATAGGTTCTTGACGCTTCGTACAGCTGAGGCCATCTTTGCAGCAACGGGAGATGCCAGTTATGGTGACATTGGGAGGTGGCGTGCTCACGATCGAGTGACTGGAGCGTGACGTATATATCTCCTCCTCTCTTGTAATTTACGGTACGGTAATCGTGATTCGCAGGTCGGCAANCAAGACATGAACGAATCATGAACGCTCCCAAATTCGGGGGGGCTTTTTATTTTTATTTTTGTTTTTTTTTCCATCTTCCGAATCGACGAATAGGTTGAGGTGGCTTTCGATACCGAGTTCCGAAACCGGTACTCTGCCGTACATCTCCGTTTGGTACTGTACGGAGCTCCAGCGCTCTTCCGGGCCTGAGTCAACTCCCCTCCTCGTGTCTTATATGTGCGATGGGGGATAATCATCCGTTTTCGTGAAAAATCCCGCAAGGCATGTAACAGTAAAGTAACGAGCGGGTGATTGAGGACCTGTCACTTTATGCGGAGACGACGTGGGAATCGAAGCTCAGTGAGCCAGTCGATACGGTGGACTCGATGTGAATGGTACGATACGCTATCCTTATGCTTCATAGCCTTCCCCCGCCAAATATTAGGCTCCCAACATCACACATGCCGCCCCCCGTAATTTGTGGAGGCATGATGCATAACACAGTTCCCCCCCTGCAACCTGACTGGCGCAGCGACGCCGCCATGGGCTTCTCGTGCATCCTGGATCAGACTAGACTAAACGTGTTGGCCGAGATACGGAGTGCAGGTCTTTCTTGATGCTCTGGTGGTTATACTTTCTGCTTATCACTTGTGTGTGTGTGCATGGTGTGATACGGATGGGCCGGTGGAGTCGGGAAAAGATTATAATTTAGATTGTCATTTTTTTAAATTTTTATTTTATCTTTGCAGAACGCCACCGGAAGTCTTGTGCACTAATTTTAATACTCTCGGCGTTGGACACGGCTTCCCTGTGGAAGACTATCATAGGTGGATTTAAAGGCGCCCCCAACATATCGTTATACGTTACCGCGCTATCGAATATGGAATCCTACGATAGCAACGGCCGATTGAGGGCGCTGGACCGTCGAATGTGCCATAAGGGATGCGCTGACTAGGTAACACCGGAACAATCAGTCATCCAGAGTGAGGGAAAAAAGGGGGGGGGAGGGGGGAAGGAGGAGGAAGAGGAAAAAGGAAAAAGGAAAGAGTTAGTGATATCATTCCAGGTAAAAAAAATTTCTAGGATGGAGATTGGTTCCTTTCAGGATTTCAAATGTTTAATCGATTATAGTGTGGTAACTTGGACATTGGAGAGCAGGGGTTATTTTTTGACACACGCATACCGATGCATACATGTGGCTTCTTGGTTCGCTGACTTGCGTACGGATGAAGGAATGCTACGAGTAGTTTGCGAATCGAGCCAACACGTTTACTGCTCGAACATCTGCACGCTTCGTGGTTGCCATGCCAACATGTATGGAACGACAGGTTTCCGTCACTGTGCAATCTTGGGATCTTTGTCTCCTCGAATCAAGCCCCGGAGCGATGGTACGGCGCTTTGCCTAGCCTCCGGAGAAGGGAAGGCAGGACAGGAGAGAGAGAGAAAAGAAAAAAAAAGCACAGGAAACAAGTTTGGGAGAAAAACGATATCGGAAAAAGCTGACGGGGCGGGAACAGGATCACCGACCGATCGGTGTTGGTCGAACGGTGGATTATTCCCAACGCCCGAGAGAAAATGGGCTTGGTGGGGAAATCGGTTTTCTCGCGGTTCGGGGTTTTTGTTTGCTGAACGCTTGTGACTTCCTCTGGAAGGTATGTCTTGATCGCCCGCCAACGTTCGTCGTTGTTTCGGACAGGGAACTCGGAGCAGGATACCGTTGATCTCTACAGCTGCCGAGTTCGACTTGCGGTTGGCTACGGTAGAACTTGTGATCTGCTATAACATCGTGGGGATGGTAGATCCCGAACGCTTGTCAGTTGTACTTGTTTTGCCGAAGCATTATCACTTGTTATATACCGATGTGATGACTAGTAAGAACTCCCGAACTGAGCACCCACTATTGTTGGCCCTTCCGGGTGTTTGGGTCCGGGTACCTTTTGGGGTGTGCGTTCAACTCTCGGGACACGTGTTAGGATTCGGGGCTCCTTGTTCGATTTAGTCTTTTGTGAGCTTCTTATCGGCAATCATCAATCGGGCAAGTGTTTCTGTCTTTCACTTGTAGGCAAGCAGGCTAGAGCTCTGATTTCGGGAAGGTCTTCCGGGAAATGGAGATAATCTCCATGACCACCAGCTTCGCCGGGTCCCTTCAATTGGTGTAGCTGGTCTTGTGTTTCAAGATTTAAGCGAGGAATACACCGGCGAGTGGAGCCCCTCCCCGGAGCCATACACTCGAGTAGGGCCAGAAAAGTGTTGGTACCGGTATCAGGGATCTGCAGGGAATAGCTATCGATCGTTGCATCCTGACAGACCCGTTGGCCATGTTTGACTCTGAGGCTGGACGGTGGGGCCCCCCTCCACTCCACCCGATTGATTGTCGCAGGTAAGAGCCGAGACACGTTTACAAGCGAGGTACCCGGAAGCCGTACTGTTTTTGCTCCACTCATTTAGCTGGAGGTCAGGTGTTGCCGAGTGCGCGAGTGAGAATTAGTGATCCGAGCCTCGACCGTCTAATTGGAGGGAATTGGGTCTGGTACCGTATTTTCGGCCGTAAGTGAGCCATGCGAGTTTCTCCATCGGGAAAAATAACCCCCCCCCTCCCTCTTCGACCGTACTGTACGAGTAGGAGCGGGATAACGTCTACCGGTAAAGGTGCAGGTGTCATTGCCAGATTGGGGTTTCCGGCCCCCACTCCCCAAGAAGTTTATTTAGTTCTCTGTCGGTAATCTTTTTAGAATCTTCGCAGGACTCCGGAAATCCCGTATCATCATGGCCGGAGAAGCCAGAGCGCCGGTATTGGTCCGGGCACGCGCGGTCCCCTTCACAGACATTTTTTGCCACTAACTTAGCGCCTGATATCATCCCTTGGCTTTTTGGCTGGGATGTTGTTCCAGGGATCGAGGGACCGGTCCTCGCATCCGGGAAACGCGGCTCGTCAAGGTTTGGGATATATGGTGACTTGGTTTTCGTCCCCATTTTGACCGTGGGGCTGAGCAGTATTCTCCGGACGCGAAATAAGAAAAACCGGGAGCTGAATATCATAGTTACCGTGTTTTTCCAGTATGCAGGAGTGAGTGCCTTCCCTAGGGGTCTTTGAAGGGGTCTAGGCGTTGGGGGGTGTAGGCCATTATACATTAGTCACTCTCATCTGAAGGAAGAAACAAGAGCGTACCATATCTAGACTGCGTTATTTTTGTTCGAGTTATCGTAGTGTGGTCGTGACACGGCAATACGCTAAGTTAACTACCGGTATAGTTCAACGGTAGGTCGAATACGCCGCACAACAGATAAAAATACTATGCGTCACGCAGCGTCACAACGTGACATACCACCGAACTGAACTATATATTTCCTCACCCTTTTTCATTCCCGACGAGATCACTGTAAGAACCCGGACATACAAGGGTGATGCGACCAAACAAAGGAAAAAAAGAAAAAGAGAGCCCCTCCAACCCCTTTAGACATTTGAGAAACAAAGTTTCCGGAGCACTGTACTGTACTCGTACAGTAATCAAGAGACCGCTGGAACCGATTCACGATAGACCCCCCGTCGGTTTGTCCATACCTCAGGTTCACCACTGTTCTAAGTTGTGTATTGCATGTTACACGATAGCGCCATAAGCTGGGTTGTTACACGTTGCATGATACATGGTATGGATTTATGCTGGCTGGTATCTCCTTCCTTCCTTCCTAGTCACCAGTTCCGGAGGACGCGCGTCTACTGTCTTTCTCTGGTGGTGGGATGAAAACCTTTCCTCCGTTGTGACCCAGGGGAGGTTATATAAGGCCGGTAGTCAGTGCTGTTTGACCTAGATAGAAAAAAAAAAAAATAACAACAAAAATACTTCCGCTGCTGGGGGCCTTGAAAACTCTTTCAAATTCTCACATGAGTATGTCCGTTATTATCTATCAGTATCATAATCTGTTCATAGATTTTTTTCTTCTTCTTCTTCTTCCCCCCCTCAAATCCTCCAGCCCGGTTAATCCAGGATCTTTACCAAAGGCAGTACTGGTACTAGCACTGCACTGCACGGCCGGGGTCCACGCTGCGGTGTGACCCGTAGAAAACGTTCCTTCGTATTCCACGTCCGGGAGTACCCTGACGAACCGATTACGCTTCCGGTTCTGCTGGCGCTGGCGGTGGTGGTTGACGGGTATCCATCCGTTCCGGTATTATGAGAGGTGGGAGTTGGCATTGTGTTATTTCCTTCAAGTTGCGGGTCGGTTNACACCTCAGACCCCAATGTAGATAAAAAGGGGGGGAGGGTTTACATATCGGTTATTCAGGAGCGGATGAAAACACAATTAGGATTTTAAACACCATTGACCCCAGCATTGCAGAGGGATGCACTGAGTCGTTACTGGGAGGTTCTGCAGGGGAAAGGTGGGGCTGTCGTTAAGTAGAAGTGTCGTCCGACGACGACGATGGGGGATCGCTGTATCATAGCCATCCGCTGAGACATGAAATGGGAGGAAGCGTAGAGGACGGGGATTAGGACCTGATGGAGTAAAAGAGTATCTGTGATTATCTGGGAAGGAGAGAAACCTAGTCGACCATTTGCCAGATCATGAGCAAGTCCCCAGGGATACCTCGCCCGAACTCACTCACTCGATAGAAACCGTGAGCACTCGATTCCGAACGAAGAAGAAGAAAAGGGAACTTGCTCTTTACATGCAATGCAACCTTTCACGCTCGGGTGTACCTGAGAATGTATGATAGGAAGAAAAAGAGAAAAACTACGCGGCCAGCTAAAAATCTCCCGGATTCGTCTGGACGGAGTGAAAGGGTATACGTTCCTTTTTAGACAAGCTATGGCAAGAGGTAGAGGTCACGGAAATTGTCACGGCCGGTAAAAGAGACCCCGTAATATTATATTATTGAAATGACAAGGTTGGGGAGTCTTTTTTTTTTTTTTTTTTTTTTTTTTTCAATTTCCGCATGTTATGGTCATTGGGGGGGACGGATATATAACGGTCTGTATTGCTTTGCTAGCTGTGCTCGACCTCATCACCATTCAGACATTAACTCGGATGGCCGTGCAGGTGACTGGGGGGTCAACGAAAGGTATGAGGAATAAACATAATCCGGTCAAAGGGGGGCGATATATATCAGCGATACCTGCTCTTTCTAGAGCTTGGGATGATGAGAAGAAGAAAAAGTATTGGGTATGATGGCAAGGGGGGACGTGCATTAGGCTACTCATGCGTGATGAGCCCCAAGTATTTGTGTATCATTGAGATACAGACGGCTAGAGATTTTGTCAAATGCAGAGGGGAGCCGATAAACGTGGGACTATCATTTGCTATTCACGTGGGAGGGTGAGAATTAGAAGCAAATGTGTTTGAGAAATAAATTTCTAGATATTGGCCACTGTTATCAAATTTTATTCACACATTCCTTTGTGGAAACACTGTAGTTTGCAAGGCAAGTTTGTACATTACAGCATTCATAAACTGTTGTTGCCATTCCGGGTCAGAGAAGGAAAAAAAAAAAAAATCCTTTCCTTTTTTTCTTCTGCTACCCCGCCGATCGCGGACCTCCCATGATAGGGGTATGGTCTAGAGTCGGATTCTACCACCTCGTAGCAGGTCTGATTTACCCTACAGCCTTATTGAGGAAGGCTAAGGACTCAGTCTCCCAGTTCCCATAGAGCAGGATCTCTTAATTCATCCTACCCTACGTGATGGATTGTTCAACAAGAACTCATGGCGATGAGAGGAATTGAACTCCTGGGATCCTGCTAATTGTACGAGGATTAATTGGTTCTTGACATATTGACCACTGCGCCAGCTAGGTATTTCACAAAGTGCTACCATTGGAACCAATACTTATTCTACTGGGCAGATGTTTTTCTATTTTTTTCGCACGAGGTTAGGCAATGATATTATTAAATATTGAATTCATTATCGGACTAGGTGCTGTGGATCCTTGGGAGAAGGGGAATCATAAACACTGATCGTTGATATCTAACCATTGCACAATGGCTACAGCTAGAACATCGGCGATGAAAAAAACGTTGATATGAGAATTTCTTTTTGATTTTGGGTGTTTCGCTGGGGCTATTATTCTCCTTCGGGGTCAGGTCCTAGTTAGAGGTGGTCGTTACTCTTCCTGTTCCTCTCCGTATTCACCCGCTGACCTCCGTACGTTGATGGGGTATCCAGCCGGGTCGGTGTGGATTCCGAGCCTGGACTACTAGGACTTCGTCCGTATCATGTTTATAAATATTTGGACTGTTTCCTTACTACCGTTCGTTGCTGGTCACTGAATGATCGGTCTTCCATCTACTTTCCACCATCAATTCTTTTATGATACGAGCTATAGCATGTGGCTACAAAAAAGACAGGTTTGGCTGTGAGCAAGGCAGGATTTGGCGGGGGTTCCGGGTTTCAGGTGTACGGTGGAAGGGCGTCAGAAATGGGCGCATTGGTAAGAGTATAACGGAAGAATACTGCGCACCACTTATGATAATCTTGTTCAGAGTATTGCATCCAGCCTTCAAGTTGGGCGTCGCAGGAGGACGTCCCTAGGTGAATTTCCACGCGGTTTGAACAAGAGCAAGGTGCTTTTCTTCCTCTGGCCCATGTCTTGAAGCCAATCCAGGAAGGAGTTCCAGAGGGAGCTCAATTGT
Organism: Tuber magnatum; assembly: GCA_003182015.1. Classification (NCBI taxonomy): domain Eukaryota; kingdom Fungi; phylum Ascomycota; class Pezizomycetes; order Pezizales; family Tuberaceae; genus Tuber; species Tuber magnatum. The sequence continues at coordinate 3,362,009 of PYWC01000003.1, read as the reverse complement.
AAGCCGTGATTCGCATCATTGGCTGATGGCTGGGCAACTTTTTGAGTTTTCCATCGTTTTCCGGCTCGGTGACAGTCACCAGAGCTCACTCGGGTGCTCTTAAGGTTCTAACCGCAAGTTTACATAACGTACGGTACGATCCACAATACGATACTTGTGTCCGGTAATAAGTATCTAAAAATGGGAGAGGACTAATGATTCGTATATAGAACAAATAGTCCAAAATAGAAAAAGTGTTTTTTAAAAAAAAAGGCATCTAAAAATACAGCTTTTGTTACATAACCACTCTACTAGAGAAAAAAACGATGTCTCATTTCAAATACTTCATAAGTTATCATACCGGGCACAAGTACAGTACTGTGGGTTGCCATAAACTTACCAGGTTTTGTTAGCCGGGCCAGTATTAAAAAAACACCTCAGACCCCAATGTAGATAAAAAGGGGGGGAGGGTTTACATATCGGTTATTCAGGAGCGGATGAAAACACAATTAGGATTTTAAACACCATTGACCCCAGCATTGCAGATGCCATAGGGGTATTAGGATCCAACTTGACTCCTCTTTGGTAATGTCCTACTGCACAAAATGTTCTTCATATGCTACGGTATCAATTCTTCATTTTCTAATCTTTTGTCTAACCACCCTCCAATTCCTGCGGGTCGGCGATCTAAGGTCTACTTATTATAGGGGAAACTTAGCTTGTCAGCACTTTCTACAACATGAGTTCCTATGGCGAAAGACACCACCTAGAATCAAAAATATAGCGCGGGATGCCGTTTTCCGGTACTGTATCGGTTTACAATCCGGTAACGTACGGTTCCATTCGAACACCCGGTGTCTTTGCACCCAGAGAGTTTTATCTTGCCTACTGCATCTAGGACAGCACTAGCTAACTATTTCTAAAGCTAGGCTCACCGTATAGAGGTCTGGATGCACCTTATCGCACAGTATTTCTCTCCCTTTTTTTTACTATTGTTTTTAAGGCTTATTGGGCTCCTAGGATGTGAGGTGAATGGGTAGCATAGAGCCTCCCGCCACCCCAATGGTTATTGTTAGTAGGGTTGAATTCATAACACAAATCCGAAAACCCTAAGAAGAAAAAAGTCTAGTTTCTAGAGTAGTTGATACATTGAGTTATATTATGATACGCTGACTTTTCCCACTCCTAAGCTGGGGAAAAGCAGAATATACAACTTAGTGCTGAGTATCAGCATAGTGATAAGTTCTGCCCTAATTTTACACTCTCAACGTTAGAAGTGCCCTTTAGGCAGCTGAGGATTAGCGAAGCTTATACTAATTCTTGAGAGAGTAATAGCCGGTTACCCTCCTATTTCGCTTCGCTCATAGTCGGCAGAACCAAGTGTGACGCCGAAGCAAGTGTGACGCCACTTTTTTTTTTTTTTTCTGAGTGATATTTTATGACTACATAGCACTTAGGTGAAGAATAATACAAAACTCAAAAAACTTTAATTAATGCCAATAAAATCAGCATTTTCGACAATAGAATCTAGTGAAATACAGGAAGAATCTGTATCACTATCAGATTCAATATCAAAAGTCAAATTACTACTCTGGTCCTCCTGACTCCTTAATGCTAGATTATTATGAGGCACCTATTATATATTAACTTAAACATTTATCTTTTTATTCATATTATTTTTTTATATAATTAAGATTTACTTACAGATTCCAAGTCAATCCTATGATCAACTGATATAGATTCAAGTCTGGACAGAGCCTGCAGCAAATCTGGTGGAGGTAGAAGTGTTTCAAGATCCTGGGGGGTAGGATTCTTTTTAGGATCAGGAGTTGGTATCAACAGGTCCGGTGGAACTATCCTGTCTTGGATTGTAATACTCTGCACATTTTTTTTCCATTCCGTCTCCAACTTTTGTGCTGCTGTTCAACGTTGATTCAGCATTGCCTTTGCTTTATTAACAGTAATTTGTATGTTCTTTTTTGCTCTTTTAATAGTTGCTGCCTTCTCTTTTTCTTCTTTCTTCTTCTTTCTTTAATAGGCAGCTTCTACTGTAATTACTCCACCTTTCTGGATTACTCTTCAAGATGTCCTTTTACGTACAGCTTTCTCCTGATTCCTTTTATAAACCTTTTGATACATTTCCTCTTTCAGCTGTGCCTTTGCAAGAAGGATCTCAGTTCCTTCAGCCTATTGCTCAAATCAATGCTTGGTCCTTGGGCTAAAAACTGCTGCCTGGTCCACCCATTCATAAATACCCTTGCGACTTTCAAAATATATTGTTGGCAGAGTTGCAAGTTCTAATACTCCATCTTCATCTACTGCAATCTCAGACTCAATTTGATTCACTTTCTCAATCCGACTAGCTTTGGAATTATAATGATACATTTTCTTCAAAGCAGTCTTATAAGAAATTGGAAACATGCCAGAATCTTTGAAGGCATGTTTGATCGTATAGCTCTGAAACGTTTGATGGCAGATGTTGTCTAGATCTTGAAAGAAAGAGGAAACTGTATATTCTATATCAAGTGAGTGTAGAGCATTATGAATAGCCTTATTATGGTAGTACTTCCATGGATGGAATACATTCATATCAAGAGGTTGGAGGACATGTGTGAGATAGGAGGGAAATTCGAAGGGTACAATATGGTTCTCATGGCATTTAATAACAAAGTCATCCTGACGGTGGGTAGAGTGACCATCAAGAAAGAGAATTCTCCAATGCTTAGTAGGACCGGCTCTGACATGCTTGATGAAGTGATCAAGCCAAGATAGTGCAATCTTCTCATTAGTATATCCTGTAGGAGATACCGCAAGAACCTCTGCACTATTTAGACTTTCATGTATCCAGTTTTCCATGATCTTTTCTCTAGCACAGATTATAACTGGTGGAGGTGGAAAACTTCCTTCAGCACAAATGGTCTCAATGATTGTAACAGACTGATGATTTTCTGGACTTGGAGTATACCGTTCCTTTACCTCTATAGGAACAATCACCAGCTCTCCTGCTGGACAGCCAATTTGTACCCCAGATTCATCCATATTGTAAATATATTTTGCTCATCGAATTCCATACTTTTGTAAGGTCTTTTCATAGTCCTCAAAAAAGCTATGCAAGTCTGATTCCGTATGCATTGTGATTCTAACTTGAGCTATTGGCTTGGTCTTAATTGCATGTAGGTCCAGATTTCTTTTCAGCCATCATCGAAACCAATCTCATGATGGTACATTACACTATTCTTGCTGACAAAGATTGCAAATTGCTGCAAAAATAATTGATGGTGTTGCTGCGATTCCAATCTCCTATTGCTGATAGCAAAACTTATAGACTGCCTTCTCTTGAGCTGGTATCAAGATAAGATTATTACTGCCATGTTGATTGAAGGTTCCATGTGAGTTTTGCTGCTGATTTCGCTTTCGTAATTGACGCATTCATATTGCTGAAGCCTTTACATTAAACAACTTAGCTGCTACACTAGCCTTCTCTCCAGGCTCTTGCTCTAACCACTCTAGAGCTCGATTTAGTCTCTCTTTCACATCTAGTTCATTGGAACTCTGAGTATTTGCTACTGATATGTTATCAGCTAGCTGACTATTATTCATATTGGAAAACTAATTGAAAGTTAGAATGCAAAAAAAGAGGCCACAACAAAAGTGCCAGTCAGAAGTTACCTGAAGAGGAGGTAGAATTTCAAATAACCTTGAAAGTCAAGGAAGAATTCAGAGATAATCGTTACACTGGTGGAGAATTTGATGCTGAAGGTATAATAGCAATGTCACTATAGACAAGGGATCAGAATTCAAAATTATGAAAGATAGATTTATATATAGAAATATGAATAACTCCATACTATCTACTATACTCAATATACCAGCTTATAAAATTCTATTAAGATACATCATAAAATATCACTCAGAAAAAAAAAATGGCGTCACACTTGCTTCGGCGTCACACTTGGTTCTGCCGACTATGAGCGAAGCGAAATAGGAGGGTAACCGGCTATTAACAGTAGCGCCAAATTTAGTTATGATCGCGTGGCCATTACTTCCATAAATGCACCGGAATATAGAATCATAACTAAGGCTGAAGACACCCCTGATATCATGCTTGACAAGCGTTATATACCGTAAATAAGCGTTCCCTGGTGGCTAGCCCTTTCGTGACACAATATCTAAGGAACTTCACTTTGTGCCTATGAATTCAATGAGCAGATCAGGCTGGAATCCTCTCCAACCGCACCACTCCACCACGCTCTGGCGGGAGGGGGGGAGGGAGGTAAGTGCTCTCATATGCCCGCCAGATGGCCTTGATGTCATTAACCGATGAGCATGATTTGGAGTCCAAGGGAACGTCGCCGTTATCCATACACACCTTTTCAAGATGTGACCGAACTCAGGACCGCTGTGAGACCGACCAGGTATTAAGTTTCTGATATGCCTGCGCTATGATACCTTTGGATCTGTTGTCTTCGGCCTGCGCTCATCTATTGGCATGCTTCCACCAACCCCACCCAAACCCCGTAACACATTATACCCGAAATTTATAGACCGTGGCCAAAAGCCCCTCACCTCTCACCCCCCACATTTCACAAACCTATATTCACCGGTATCATATCATACCCACCAGATCAAAATCCGGAGCTGGCTAGTGTCCCAGGGTAAAGCCTTAACACTCCGGATGGCATAAAGGGTATCACTATGGGTTCTTCACTTCTTCCTTTCCGGGCGGTTGACAACGGTTATTGCATTTTTTCCCCCTCCCGCCCTTTCTCTTCCCTTTCTCTTCCTCTTAGGGTTTTATGATATTGGCGAACTTTGGGCTTGGGCCGAATGGTCTGTGTGGTGTATGTGCATGTATTGGAAAAACTGGAAGTTGTGGGGAGAAGGTGGGGCATTCTGTAAATAGTGTTTTGGGCAAGGGGGGGAGCGGATCGTGCTTGGGACATACAATGGTGATCCCCGAGAGAACCAACCGCACACTATCCATGCCTGCCTGCCCCCCCAAGCCTCGTATACAATCCCTCCCGTTGAAATTTTTCCATCGGGTACTACAATTCCATTCATACGGTAAATCAAGCTGGGTTGGGAAGTCTTTACTCACTCATCAGTCCTCACTCGACCCCAGGTTCCCGACAACCCCGGCTAAGGGGTTCGCAGGGGATTGAATTCTAACTAATAGCCTGAGGCTTTCACAATCCCTCAGGTGAGGCGAGCCAGGAGATGTGGCAGCTGCGTAATATCAGGATGGTTTCACGAGAACACAGCCTCCCCACGCAAGTGCTAGCTCGTGACATAGGCGTGTTTCTCTGGTTTAGTTTTTTTTTTGCCCGAGTAGGCATGAGAGGTTTCGGTCGAGGAGCGGTAGTGGGCGAATGTTGGACAGGTAAATCCTTAGCCGTAATTCTTCGGAGAGATTTAGTGTAGGTAGGGTTGCTATTGATTTGAACTATGGCGTTGACTATGGCGGTAGGGTGTGATAGTGACAATTGATCTCGCACAATTCAAGAGATACTATGCCATCAATATTGCCTCAAAGATTGTTGGTCTAATATCGTAGTGTTCCCCTCAAACAAATTGAAAGTAATGCGACGTAAAAGTAGAGGCATAAACAGAGAAAACTTCTATAACACTTTTAGGTATCGTGCACGGTTCGCTCAGACCAATCCCTAATTTACAAAACCTCGTTAACCCACAAAGCAGCCTTTCCTTGACCGGTTCCAATGCACACTAGATCGCATTAGCAGCCCCCTCTATTTGCTGAAAGGATGGGATGAGGCAAACTTACTGCTGGTGACAAGAACCTTCTTCTTCTGTCTCCTCATCTCTGCCAGGCCAGTAACGACCTGTCTGGCACCAGTAGCGCCTAATGGGTGACCGAGGGCAATACTGCAAAACGTTGGTAAGCTGCTGATCACTTTGGAGGGTGATAGTGAACGTACGCTCCGCCCCGAGGGTTAACCTTCTCTTCCTCCAAGCCCAACTCCCGTAGACAATACACCGCCATACTAGCAAACGCCTCATTGATCTCAAAGATATCGATATCATCCTTGGTCAATCCGAAAATCCCAAGGAGCTTAGGAATAGCAAGACTTGGCCCGATACCCATGATCCTGGGAGCGAGTCCAACAACAGTGCTTCCACAGAATTTAGCAAGAATTGGCTGTCCCAACTTCTCTGCTGTGCTACGCTTCATGAGGAGCACCGCTGCGCCACCATCAGTCACCTGCGAGGAATTTCCACCGGTGGATTTATCACCCCACTCAGGGAATGCAGGGCGAATCTTGGAGAGGGATTCAAATGTTGTTCCGTAGCGAATACCGTCATCGGCGATGACAGTAACCTGCTTGACCTCACCGGTCTTAGGATCCTTGACTTTGGTAGTGATTGGAACGATCTCCTCCCCGAACCATCCTGACTTCTGCGCGAGCTCTGCCTTCTGGTAGCTCTTCGCCGCGTATTGGTCCTGCACTTCTCGGGGCACGTTGAAGTCTTTGCCGACGTTCTCGCTCGTCTGGCCCATCGGTTGCAAACAGTCCTCCGCCTCTTGGCTTGCTGACAGCACTTCTGGCGCAAGCTCGGGCCCCCGACCCGGTATCTGAGACATGCTTTCTACACCCACCGCCAAACCAATCTCGATCGAGCCGCTGTTGATTTGGTTCGCTATTCCCTGGATAGCCATCAGACCGCTGGAACAGAGGCGGTTTACCGAGGACACGGCGGTGGTATTTGGGAATCCGGCTGCGAGTGCCGCTGCGCGGGCTTTGTGCGGGGTATATGGCTCGTTGACATTCCCGACGGAAATGTCCTCTACTAGCTTAGGGTCGATCCTTGATCTCTCGAGGACGTGTTGGAAGAGTTGCATTAGGAGACAATCTACTGGGGTATCCTTCAACCCGCCCTTGAGCGCCTTTGTTAAGGGCGTCCTCACAGCGAAGGTTACCACGATATCATCTGGGTTTTTTGAAGTACTGTTATGATCACCATTAGCTTGAGCTTCTCTCCTCTAGCCCCTGTTCACTTGCGGGCAGGGCAAAATCTGAAGGAGGAAGCTCACACAGCAGCCAAACCAGAGGGCATCTTGAGGTGGTTGAGGATGGAATTGAGTCTTTCGGACGCCATAATTGCGGGTAGGGCGAGTTTATGATTTATTGAATAGGAATGAGTTGCGGTTTAGGGAGAAATCAAAGATGCGGGTTTAAGAGTCCAGGGTGGAAATTGAGTTGGATGAATGCTCGGGGTTATCGAGTCCGTTTCTAGCTTTGTGGCAACAACCGAGGTTGCTGGTTACGGTCCCGTGCCAGCCTGGGGACCGTGTGAACCTCGTGGAGCCGAGGGTGTTGCGTGTTTGGAGTGATTTTTATTGTATGATAATATTATGATATTATTATGTTATTAATATGACAATATGATAGGTGATATCGTTACTGCCCTAACTTTGGTATTCAGCATTACTATGGTGCTGGCCATCTATAACGTTTCCCAAGTCTAATGCAATGGGGACGCAAGTTTAGCACATTAGGGTAGCTTGAATTACTACTATTTGAAGGACATAGGGCTTTTGGTGTCTTTTCTTACGCTTAAAAATATTGTGTTATCATGTGATATCAATTAGGCGGTAGCCGACTCTAAGGACAAGCGAGTTTTTACTAAGGCCTGATACGTGACGAAGTGATTTCTAGGAAGGCTCACTGTATTAAAACAGATAGAAGTATAAAGTTGTATCGTATAACAAATATATTGATAAGATCTCTTCTCCATTGCTGATAATGTGTATAAAAGTATAGGAGGTACTTCAATATTTATATTCCACATCTGGGTGTTTATAGGCTATCTACTCTTCTCATATCTCTCTCTGTTTTCTTAGTGTGAACTTTGTAGACTCTGAAAACCTTTACCCTGCTTGACTCTGATGTCCATGGACTGTGGGGAGGGTGTTCTTATCCCTTGCCTTGCAGTATCTGCTCTGCTTATAGTCACTCGAACCCTTTCATCATGGCAAGTGGCTACTGGTTACTTCTCTGCATACGGAGTGATTAGCTTCTATGACAGACTTATCAATGCATTTGGATTTATTATCTGTCTGTGTCAACCCGCAGGAGCTATGCTCCTTCCTTATTGTGCCAATAGCATTTAGGCCAGTTGACTCTTAGGGTCAATCTTTTGTGTAGCAGGCCCTCTGCTTGCTCTACCTTGTCATGCTTCTGGGTACAGATAAATAATTATCTCTTGGGCCTCATTCTCTCTTCAGGATTTCCTCCGCCTTCCTCCATCAACTGACTTGATATTTAGTCTTGTTACCTGTAAGATAGCCTGGGGCCCCTATTGGAGTAGCTAACCTCCTCCTGGTTAGCATCTATCAGTTGGCGCAGTTGAGTGATCTTTGCATGCATTTATCTCCACAACCAACCAACCAAATCAATTCATTTGACTATACCAGAATAGCTGAGAATTCTCTCTTGAAGATCCAGTGAAAATTCCTCAGTCGGTGATATAACTGGTATGGGAACTAGGTTATGTTTCATAGTGTTGTTTGATACTTGTGATATTTGAAAGGTATTGCTTAATACTTGGGATATTTTATATTTTGTTTTATAGTATTATTTGATACTTGTTATATTTCAAAGGTATCGCTTGATACCTAGGATATTTTATCTTTTGTTTTATAGTATTGCTTGATACTTTGGATGTTTTATGTTCTGTTTTATAGTATTGTTTGATACTTGTTATGTTTTAAAGGTATTATTTGATACTTTGAATATTTTATGTTTTCCTTTGCAGTATCACTTAATGCTTGCTATGTTTCAAAGGTATCATTAGATATGTTGAAAGGGACTAGATTATTGCTTATGCTAGAGATAAGTGAGAACTTGTATTTAAACATTGCTAATTCTACAATAGAAATAGGAGACTTCAACTGACACTATTCTTAATATATTTGCTTGAACGGTTACTTCTTGATCACCTATTACACCTCCTCGAAGCTTCCTTTAGTTTCTACAGCTCTTACACCTTGTCGAACAAGTAGGCCACCTGTTACTATTGTACACGAAGTGTGATTAGCACCCTAGATATGAACATGTCACATTTTTTTAATCTCAGCAAGTGGTTACAAATATTGTACCTGGATGAGGCCTGATCAACCTACTGAAGTCCACCAAGAAATACTAGTGGTGGGAGTCGGCAAAACCCAAGGAGCCAAGGGATACGGTAGGAGAATCTAGCACTGATGAGACTGCCAGATAACTTGCAAAAGACCAGGCTTCAAGAACCTTAGAAGAATCTAAGGAAGAACAAGTCAAAGACATGAAACAGACCCCTAGGGACCCCCAATCACCACTGCAGAGTCCCTCTGAGATAGAAGATAACAACAGTGAAATAAGCCAATCTGATATATCTAGCTCCAGAGGACCGCCCCCTCTACCAGTACCCCCAACTGGTAGTACTGATAATTAGCCAGAAAAGAAACCTAAGCTAAAGTTACCATTACTAGAGAAGTTTAGCAGAAAGAGAGATGATCTAAAACCTGAAGTATTTAAGCAATGGGGAACCTTGATATGCCAGTACCTGCTCATATAGGGAATCAAAACATCTGAGAAGGAAATAGGACTCTATGTTGGAGCTTTCTATGAAGGAGGTACCTTGGAGGCATACCACTAATGCAAGGATGAATATGATAATAGAGACTACATTAGTGGGAAAACAGTATTGAAATATCTTCAGAAATGATTCCAGTTGAGCCAAAATCAAGAGGAACAGTTCAAAGCTTTCAACAATATTTAGCAAGTATAAAAAAGCATAACAGGAAGGATCACAAAGATAGCTACAGAACTCCTGATGTACTGAGAACGAATGCCTGAATTCGCAGTCAACAACTATATACTGAAATGAAGATTCTATGATGCTATAGATATGTGACTTAGATAAGTGGTAGAACCAATGAAATAAGAAGATAATGAGATCGATAACATCATTGCAAATATAGAATAGCAAGATGCCATCCTACATGAGACAAATGCTTATGACAAACCAAGTGCAGCAAGGCAAGACAGAAAATGGCAAGAAAAGCAACACCAACTGGAAAGAAAGATGAAACTGACCCATAAAAGGATCTCCGGAGCTACTAATCAGAAATAAAAGGAAAATGGAGAATGCTTTGAATGTGGAAAGAAGAAACACATGGCACGAGGCTACTCCAGCAAATAACAGATTAAGACAGAAACTGCAGCAAACTAGGTAGAGATAGAGGAGTTTGAAGGAGTAGAAATCAACTCAACCAATGCGGAGACTGGGATTGAGTGTTACCGAATTCTTCCAGCCCTTACTCTATATCCCCACCATGCACTAGAAGGAACCATCTTGATTAATGGCACAGGCACTAGGGTCTTATTTGACACAGGCACAGTGGACATAGATATTATTAGTAACACCTTTGTCACAACCTAGGGCATCTCTAACTACCTGATAAAAATACGAGTTACCATTATTATGGCCACGAAGGGATCACAATCGACAAGTCACAAAACTTGTAAAGTAACCATCCAACTTGGGTAGGCTAGACTACTGAATAAAAGGATAATAGTTGGAAACTTAGCAAAATATGATGTCTTGATAGGGATGCTTTTCCTAACTCAGCACAGGGCTGCTATCCAATGTAGTAAAGCAATGATTGAATTCTCTGTGAAAAAGGTTTGAGTACTGTGCAAACCAACAAGTGTGAAGTTCAGAATAGCAATTTGGGGAACTGAGTAAGCGGAAATCCTAACCAAGTTTATGGATATATTCCCAGTAAGGATTCTGGAGTCTTTGCTGCCACTTAGGACAATAAACCACCACCTCTGTCTAAAGGATACTACAAACTTGCAAAACCAACTGACATATACTATACCTGAAGCATACAAAGGAACACTATATGACTGGATAAATGAGAAGTTAATGACTAGAGTTATTTACCTGATTGAGTCCCTAAGGGCAGTGCCTATATTTGTTCAACTCAAGTCTGATGGGAGAATAAGACCACAAGTGGACTTGAAATTACAAAATGATAACGCAGTTATGGATAGCTCATCGATCCTAAATCAAACATAGATTCTAAATGCTGTAGGAAGAGCAAGGTTCTAAAGCAAGATAGACCTTAGTGATACTTACTTCTAGACACGAGTGGACCTAGAAAGTGAGAAGTTCAATACCTTCAAAACCCCTTTTGGTAGATTTGCAAGCAAGGTCATGCTACAAGGTAGCATAAATGCATCCTCTACCTTCATGCATATAATAGAGGACCTACTCAGTGACTTTCTATATGATTTTGTATGGATGTATATCGACAATATCCTTATTTATTCCAATACAGAAACTGAGCACATACAACACATCAGGAGGGTATATGAATAGTTGCGGCAAGTAAAGTTTTATGCTAGTAGCGAGGATTCAACCCTATTTGTGAAATCGCGGGAAGTACTAGGACATATTATGGATAATGGAAGGATACATACCTCATCTGGGAAACTAGCTTCGATTGAGCAATGAGCTACAACAAGAAACCAGAAGGAACTGCAGCAATTCCTGGGCCTGGTAAACTATAGTGTGCAATTCTTACCACATCATGCTACTGTTATGGTACCCCTTACAGACCTGACAGGGAAGGTGGAATTTGTCTGGACAGATACACATGATAAAGTGTTAGCCAATATCAAGAAACTAATCAAACAAGTATAGATGATCAGACCAATAAATTATAGCTCAAAGGAACCCATATGGCTGATCACAGATGCCTCAGACATTGAAGTAGAAGCATGGGTTGGCCAGGGGCCAACACATAAAACAGTTCATCCTACAGCTCTTCATAGCTAAAAGTTCACACACTCCGTCTCCGTTACAACTCCGGTCATTGAAAAAGATTTTCTAATCGGGAACGACTCAACACCAGAGAACTATCACCACATCTACGGGTCTCGCACCCCCCTGCTGGGGGGTGCTAGACCATTTCTTTTCACTTCTCGCTTGGCCAGGCATTACCTATGGCCTCTACCTCCCCTCCCCCTGAGTTGATCCTCCTGGGGACGCCCTCTTCTGTCTGGGACTGCCTCGCGGTGGTTCCTCCTCTATACTTCCCCGCTTTTGCTAGGCTCGCTTAGCATCTGCACGGTCGGCTTTTTTTCCGGGA
>PYWC01000003.1:3322313-3348843 GCA_003182015.1 Tuber magnatum | reverse complement strand
AAATTTACAGATCAACTACAGTACTACAGATAAGGAGGCATTGGCGGTAATCGATACGCTCCAAGCATTCAACCATGTACTTATAGGTTTCAGATTTACAATTATTACAGACCACTAACCCCTGGCAAACCTGAAGGCTGACCAGATTCCTGGCCGAAGAAGGACCCGCTGGATTAGTGAACTGAGCAATTACAATTTAAAGGTAGTATACAGTCTAGAACGAATGAACTGTTTAGCAGATATACTCTCTCGCATGCATGAAGACTCTGATGACCAGACTCTACCACTCATCCTGGATTGTACTCTAGAGGATAATGATATCTCTGACTCAATCTCCTACAAGAATCTGTCCATAGCCCTGACCTCAATAGCATAAAAGACCCTACCTATCTTGCCAGCATGCTTTATGCAGTTCTGGGAACTGCATGATTGCCCATAGCTTGGAATGAGGGAAGACGAACTCCCCTCCAGAAGCAGTACTAGCTATGGCTTTGAATGGGATGAACTTATATCCCAGGTAGTGGCAGCACTATCTGATAAACTGATGCAACTACCAGTAACTCCCCTAAGTCCTCAGCCATGATGACATATTGCTATCCCAACAATTGAAACCCACAGGGTGACCACCCTATCGAGCCCACCGGGGCTACCCACAGTGAAACCTCTATATGGAAGCTCACTTAACATCTACAACAATGAACTAATCATTTCAGTCATACTCTCTCCAATGGATGAGTACCACCATATCCCCTATGATATCCTGGAAGAGGAAGAAGACACATGTCACACCACGACCAGCGCACAGCAGATTAAAGATGAACAGGACATCATTGACATACCTAGCGAAATACAAGGCATTTTCAGATAAGCGATGGTATCTGGATACCAAGATGAACCGATCTGCTTTCGAGTTATGGGCCACCCTAGATAAGGAGAAGTGGGAGGAGCCTATATGGTGGATGTTAGGTGGTAGCCGACTCTAAGGACAAGCAAGTCTGTACTAAGGCCTTGATACATGACGAAGTGATTGCTAGGAGGGTGCACTTGAAATGTTAAGATAGAAGTAAATATAGAAGTGTATCATATAACGAATATATTGATAAGATCTCTTCTCCAATGCTGGTGATTCCTATAAAAGCGTGGGAGGCATCTCGATATTTATATTCTGCATCTGTGTGTTCACGGTCCATCCATTCCTCCCACTTTACCTTGTTTGAACTTCATAGGCCCTGAAAACCTTTACCCTACCCGACTCTGATTTCCTTAAACAGTAGGGAGAGTGTCCCATCCATCTCCTCACCATGTTCACTCTAATCATAGTCACTTGAACCCTTTCACTGTGGCAAGCGGCTACTGGTTCCATCTCTATATCCAAACTGCTCAGCTCCAACAACAGACTTATCAATGCAGGCAGATTTCCTATCCATCTGCATCAACCCACAGGAAGCATGTTCCTGTCTTATCGCCCTAATGGCATTTAGGCCTCGTTGCGCTCAGAGTTAACCTTCCACACAGTAGACTATCTCCCGGCTCTACCTTATCAGGCTTCTGAGTGTGGGTGAATGATCGTGTAACATGTTTGGGCCAGCCCCTAGTCACGTAGCGGTACAATAGGAGCAAATGGCTTCTTGACCAACGAGAAGCGCGCACTGCTTGCTAAAGAAGTCTTCGAACGAGGTATAATAGGAGATCAAAGAAGTAACCTTTCAACCAAGTATATTAAGAATACTGTCTGTCGAAGTCTGCTGTTTCCACTGCAGGAATCAGTGGTCTTTAAATACAGCATAACACTTATCTCCAGTATGAGCGATATTCCAAAACATTGTGTGTATCAACTGATAGCACACGAAACAATTCAAGTATCAAACGATACTGCAAAACCAAACATAAAACAATGTGTGTATCAACTGATAGTACACGAAACAATACCAGTATCAAACGATACTGTAAAACCTGAACATAAAACAATGTGTGTATCAACCGATAGCCTACGAAACAATATAAGTATCAAATGATACTGTGAAACCCAAACATAAAACAATGTGTGTATCAACCGATAGCACACGAAACAATAAAACAACCTAGTACCCCCACTGGTTACACTTCCAAAATAAAATAACAATTTCACCAAATAAAATAACCTAATGAAATCCTAATAGTCGGTAAACCCACTATTCTCCTGAAAGTCCTCATAGGACCCATCCTCATCGTTATCGCTATCTTGCAACAATCTCATATCGTCCTGCAACACCCATTCCGCCCCTTCCAGACATTTCTTCAAGCACTCCTGGCAAGGTGCTTCGTGCACAAAGCAACCTGATTCCTTGTAGTGCGCTAGGTCGATGTAATTTCGGACCGTCTGGTCCTGTCAACTCTCTTTTTCGATATTGACCCATCCGCAATCGTCGTAGTAGTTGACGTAAAATATCTTCCAGTATGCCTCCAGCAGAATGGTTTCACGGTTCAGTAGTTCGTCGACAATAATGTGTCATCCCTTGATGCCTATTTCCTCGTAGGTCAACATTTCTTAGTTTTGGGAAGGGGGTAAAGGTTTGTAAGAGGGTAAAGTATTTACTTTCAGTTTGGAGTTCTGGTAGTGTGGTTTTTCCTCTTCAGAGGAGTTTGAGGGATGGCAGGTGGTATTTATGTTCCAGTGTTAACCTCGCTTAGATATCGAACTCACTTAAGCTTTCAGGGGAAGGTGGGTGGTACTTAATTTCGGTTTCTTCCGTCTCTATGCACATCTCACATTTTTCTGTGCTCCAGTAACGTCCACTTCCAAAGCGGAATATATCTGATATTGTTTCACCCCACATCCGTCCCGTTGATTTGGTTGTTATCTCTAGGCATTTGTTTCAAATATGTATAAATAGTCGGTGTGTCAGGTATTGTCTAGGAATAATATCACGGTTCACCAATAGTCCCATTAGCTGATGGCGCTGTCTCCACGGTACTTGCTCATAGTTTGACATTGTAAGGCTGTTGGATGGTGTGTTTCTTTTCGTGTTATTCCCAGTACTTGGCCTGGGCCAGCCGGGTTAGGTATACTGCTTCATCTTTCATGACCTGATTCTCGTCTTCGCTGCTTTCGAAATCACTTTCAAAATGGGCTGACCAAAATCCGTTATGTATCTTTTCATCTGTGTCTGGGCAGAGGTGTTGTATTTCCGGCAGGGTTGGGCTCCATGCCATCGTTACATGATTTATTGTAGGAGGTAGCTCGTCCTCCGGTTTGTTGTCCTCGCACCATTAGTTTACCACTTCCATCGCATTTTCTAACCCTTCGCAGAGTTCCCAGCTGTTTTCTGTTTCCGGATATTCCGTCCATTTTACCAGAAACTGGTCACGGTCATAGCGCTTCCTGTGGTCCCATATAACCTCCACCTCCCATTCTGATCTTTCATTAACCGTGATTGGAGGCGGCTTTGCGTGGCTTCTTCCAGGGAAGAAGGTGTAGTTGTTAGAGAGATATTGTTTCATAGTAGATGCGTGGAATATTGCTTGTCGGTTTCTGTACATTCTGCCATCCATTTCTACCACGTAGTTTTGCTTATGTTCATCATATTCAATTATCTTGAACGGTCCTCGCCAGTGCTGTTGCAGTTTCTTGCTCTGTCCTGATTCCGTTACGAAAAGGTTTCTATAAACAAATAACAGGTTACCTTTCCCTATCAGTGTATGGTGTCTGCGCCGTTTTGCTGCTGTTGTTATACCCCTAAATCGCGCTAATTTGATAGCATTAAATACCCTATTCTGGATTGCTTGGTGTCTGTTCAACAATTCGTTGGCGGCCAGTACTGCCGAGTTCTTGAAATTCGCTAGCGGGAGTAGCAGGTAGTTTTTTCCAAAAACAGCGTTATATGGTGACATATCGAGGGTTTCCGACTACCTTGTATTTAGGTATGCTGCTGTTTCCGGTATAGCATCAAACCAATTGTTTTGTCTTGCATTGACTAGGTTTCGAAGAGCTGTCTTCAATTCGAAAATTTCTGATGGTAGGACAATTGTCTGAGCCTTTCCTTCTAGTAACTTGGTGGGTTCTTTGTTTATCTGACAGGTGTAGCATTGGGCCACATGCGCTCTGAAGTCCTTCCACATTTCAGGCCAAAATAGGTACTCGGTAGCGTACCGTAAGTTTCGTTCAGCATTATGGTGGCCTTTGTTGTGGATTTTGCTAATGACGTAATCCCTTAATGTCGTATTTCTGTATGCGGGGCCTTTTGGGATATACAGGCAGTCTTCCCTGTATCTGGTTTTTGCGTATAGCATTCTATTTGTAACCTTGTAGGAGGACAAATCTCCTGCGGAGTCCATACTTTCGTTGACTTTTTTCCATATTGGTTCTCTCCGGTATGCTGCAACCATATGTGCTTGGAGTGTCCCGATCATTTCATTGATTGTTTGTAAGGTATCGCGCTCGCCTTCTATCTCACTTCCTCTGGTTGTCTCAGGTTGGTCATTCTCCTCGCTGTCTTCCAAGACATCATAAAGTCCCCGTCGATATTCACTCATCGTTGGGGGTATCACTGAAACTATCATTTTATTGCTGAGATTTTCCAATCGTTCTGGGCATCTAACAGGTGGTGAGCTATCTGGTCCTGGCATTCGGAATCCTGCTATTGTCTCATAGGTAATGTTCTCTATCGGTTCTGCCCATCTGTCAGGTTCTTTGGGCATTTGGAAAGCCAGGGCTTCTGGGTTTAGCAGTGCCGGGATAGCAAAAGAGCTGGGCGTCAGCTGCACAAAGGTGGATGGCCCTTCTCCAGCCCTATTTGGTCTTCTGCCGATTGTTTGTTGCCATTCCCAGTCCCTGATTTCGGGGGACTCCGGAGGTCTTGGGTCAATTTCTGTACTTGGGGGGCTTGGTCCTTCCCTACGAGGGTGGGGAGTCAGGTTCCTCTGCTGTCTAGGATGGTTGTTTGTGAATATGATCTCGGTTTGATGATATGGGCAATGATCCATGTAATAGTGCGAGAAGTGCAACATGCTATGTTGGAGTTCTTCTGGTAGTGTGCTTCGCATAGTGCACTGGTCGCCCAAATCGTTTCCTGCACTAATCGAGCAGGGGCTTTCAGGGGGTACAGGGGCCTCGTTAGGGTACTTAGTGTATGAGTAAGAAGGGGAGGTAGGGGAGATATCTCCTTCAGGTTCCCTTGTTTTGGATTCTTGCTCGTAGACTATATTATCCGAGATGTTGCTTGCTTCCTTTGTATGATCATGGACATAGAGTGGATTTAAGTCTGATCCTCCCTCATATATCCGGGAAAGGGCATCAGCTAAATAGTTCATGCTTCCTGGTGCGTAGACTATCTTTGCGTCGTACTTTCCTAAGGCACTGAGCTACCTAATTTGCTTTCTGCTTGGGTCCTTTGCCATTCATAGGTGTGTTAGGGGTTGGTGGTCTGTAACTATTGTAAAGGAATTTCCCATTAGTACATTATGGAACCAATTAAGTGCTTCCACTATTGCTAAGGCCTCTTTATTGGTGGTTCTATAATTCATCTGTGCATTGGTGAATTTCCTGCTGTGTAATGCGGCTGGTCGAGCCGCCTCACAGGTGGGTCCTTGCCCTACCCATGCCCCTATTCCCAAATCAGAGGCGTCCGTTACCAGCCAAATTGGTTCCTTGCTCCTTATATCTATTGGTCACATGACTTGGTGATCGACAATTCACTTTTTTTATTATTTCGAATGCGGTTTGATGGGTAGTTGTCCATACGAATTCGGTATTCCCCGTTAAGTCCGTTAATTGTGCTGTTATAGTCGCATGATGTGGAAGGAACTGGGCCACATAGTTTACCATTTCTAAAAAGCGTTGCAATTCTTTTTTGTTTTTGGGCCTTTCCCAACCTGCGATAGACGATATTTTCTGGGGGGATGCATGGATCCCGTCATTATCCACTATGTGTCCTAGTACTTCTAGCCTGTCTGTGAATAGTACTGACTTCCTTTTGCTTGCATAGAATTTTACCTTTCTGAGTCAGTCACATACCTGCCGTATGTGTTTTTCATGTTCTTCTGGTGTATCTGAGAATATGAGAATATCATCAATGTACACCCATACAAAGTGATGTAAGAATTTGCTCAGGAGGTCTTCCATTATTCACATAAATGTTGATGGTGCATTCATGTCTCCTTGTAGCATTACTTTGCTGACAAATCCTCCAAATGGGGTTTTAAATGAGTTGAACTTAACGCTGTTCTTGTCCACTCATGTTTTGAAGTCTGCGTCGCTGAGGTCAATCTTACTCCTGAATTTTGCTCATCCAATATGGTTAAGGATCTGCTGTTGGTTGGGGATCGATGGACTAGCCATGATCGTGTTATCATTTCTTACTTTCAGGTCCAGCAGGAGGCAGATCCTTCTATCTGACTTAGATTGTACGAACATAGGTGCTACTCCAGGAACCTCCGGTCGAACAATTACTCCAGCCCATAATTTTTCCTTTATCCAGATCATGAGTTTTTCTTTGTATGCTTCTGGAATTAAATAGGTCAGTTGGTTTTTTAGATTTGTTGGGTCTTTCAACTGAATGTGATGGTTAATCTTATGCACCGGGGGTAGCGTTTCAGGAACCCTGTCTGGGAATACATCCTTGTATTCTTCCAACAGTGTTGCTGAGGTTGCATTTGTAACTGTGGCTTGGACTTCCCCGCTTGTTGGTTTGCATAGTACTCACAGTTTGTCATCGGGAAACTCCACTGCTGTGTCCCCACATCTGATAAGGGTGTTGTGTCTTTTCAGGAATGGCATTCCAATCATGGTGTCGTATTTTGCCAAGTTTCCTACCAACATCTCCTGATTTGTCCATTTCTTTTTCCTGATCCCTATGGTCAGCCCACATTTCTTCTTGCTTGAAGAGCAGAAACTTTTCATTGCCATGTTGACTGTTGTTGGTTGGGGCAGAGGTTCCGCTTGTATGCCGTGGGTCGAGGTAAAGGTAGTGCTGATAATATCACAACCGATTGTTCCTGTAGTGAATAGTACCTTTGCTGGATGGCCCTCTATGTAAATCCCTCCTTCTAATGCATCACAGGCCCGTGTGTAACGGGGGCACCCCTAGGAAGATGGATCCCAAGGTTGCGACTGCACCAAACAACTTCAAACTTATCGCCAAAAGTTCACACAGATGTAAGAGTAAAGTAGACGGTAAAACTTAATATCGTTAAGCCTGACGCTTCACTCAATTAAGGTCTCGAGAGGATTGATTGTTGGAGTAGGAGAGTTCTCGCATAGACTTTCAGGTAGTTTTATCTTATGCCAGAAACTCCCCCATCAGTTTACTCCAACTATTCGAGCACACCCTTCTCCGCTAAGGGCGGTCCGACACGTCTCCTGACACCCCCTTCGGGCATGTATGTGTCGACCCGCTCTAGTCGGCGTTCACCATATGTGCATATCGTTTCTGCGGCGCATTTCCATTCTGCCCGCCGGAGTGAAAACCTCTGCGCATCGGGGACTTGCCAGTGGCTAACTGTCAAGACCCCTTGCTGAACTAGACTATCTATGACACCCTTCCCATGCGCGTTGATTTCTTCTTGACGCCGGAAGCTACCGTGAGCGGTTTATCTATCTACTATTTACGAGTCTCGGGCTTCCGGTGTCTTCCGCAGGGTACGGTGGTCCAGGAGTGATCCAATGGGCGCTACCCATGACCACTACCTCGGATACACCTTACCTGCGGTAGGAATCATGCTTTTAGTGTCTCTGCACTTCCCTCTCAGAGCCTATGGCGTTGGGGACATCCTTGGGCGTGGTAGGTGCAAAACGTTCCCAGTCGTCCCGGCACCACCCGGGACTACCTTCGGGACCCCCACGGTTAACTCCCGTTAACTCCGTCAGTTTTGGTCCGTTTTACTCCGAACAACTTGGAGGAGGTACTCCACCTTCCACCCTATGCCCCCTTATATATCCTGCGAACAGCTTACGGTCGACCGGACGGCAGCAACGTATACGGTGTTGCAAGCGGGTCTCCAAAGATCCTCCTTTGGTAGACTGCACACAACTACACAACCGTTTGCCCATGACGTCCGGGCCTCAAGGCGGGGCCGGAGGGGCATGATAGGAATAATGTCTTCAATTTACAGCTTCTCCGTAGCTGCGTAGCTCGCCCAATAGCATCTCCCGGAACCCCAGATTCCAGTATTATGCATGGCTTCGTGTGACAAACATTCCAGTCATTTTTCCCAAACTCCCCGAGGGACTTCGTATTGGCAGGTAGGGTAACTCAGGTCCTTGAACAGGGTAATCCAAGCCTCAAGGCAGGGTAACCCTGTTCTGTGGGTAGGGTAATCTTGTCCGGTGGACAAGTGGATTTTCTCCTGTTACCCTGTCTATCCCACTTCCGGGGATAGACACATTCGGCCTTTCTCTAGTTACCCAGCCTAGCTGTGTATTGGCCCTTCATAGGTCCCTAAGTACGCTGACACCAACCTTGGGCGTAGCCATGTACCTAAATACTTGTGTCCACTAAGTCTGCTCATCTCGGAGCCCGGGCCATCGGGTCTCCGTAGGTCAAGTACTCACTTGCCTGCCGGTTCCTACCAGTTCGCCTCCGGGCTACCTGTATGGGTATAGGTTCCGGCTACCATAGCTCCTGTATGCTGGGTCGTTACACTGTGTTGTTAGTGCTGGTTGGCTTCAGAGGCTTTCCATTTCCACCAAATTAATTTCCACTTCATCCTATTCAGTTGCATCTATGTGGTTCGTGCTAGCCTCTCGCTTAACAGTTTTTCCTTTTCCTTTTTTGGCATCGCAGTCCTTTGCATAGTGCCCCTTTTTCCCGCATTCGAAACATGTGCCTTCATCGTGTCGTTTCTGCTTCTTATCTTTCTTGTCTTTCGAATCTTTGCTGTATGGTTTATCCTTCCTCATATTGTCCCGCAATGATGATCCTTTACTGTTCTTTTGCTGTGGTATGTGGCTTTAGTAAACTCCTGTTTCATACAGGATAGCGTCGTTGCGTTCAGCCCATTTGACTATCTTGTCAAAGGAGCCTCCCTCTTCTTCCATGGGTTCTACCTCCTGGCATAGTCAGGGATGCATTGCTTAATACAGTCTTTGTCACAATGTATACAGAGATACCGTCTTGGCAGGTAATTGTCCATGATACATTAGGAGATCCGTCGCGACTATGGTTATTCTTTCTGTTTTCTTGTTTCATATTTGCTGGATATCCTTGAACCTTTTATATGGTTCTACCGTGTTTTGCGAGGATTGGAATCTATCTCTCAGGTATTTTATCATGGTCGTTCCTTGGATGTTTTCCCTACTTTGATAGTGGTTCATTGCTTGGTGGTATGCTTCCTCTGGTTTTCTGGTACAGAAACTTTAAAAGTACGCTCCACTTCCTTCTTTGGCTTTTTCCACTCCGTGCAGGGCAAGGTATTGAGAAGTGGTTGTTACCCATCGATCAAATGCTTCAGGTTTTAAATTTTCCTTTTCACTCAAGAATGAGGGCGGCAGCAGGAGTTTCATTTTTGGTCCTGTTCGCCCGGCCCCTGGGCCAGGCGGTGCGGTGGATTCTCCTTCGAACATATTGTGTTCGGACTCTTCGGTGCTGGAGCTGTCATATCCCGAGCTTTCTAAAGACTTGCTAGGGGGCCTGCCTGGCGGTTCTTTTACTACCGAGTGATCTGATGTTTCTTCGTCACCGTCTTCCTTCTTAGGTGTGCCAACAGGTAGGCTGTCTTTCTTCGGTAGTTGTGCCGGTGCCTTTCCCTTGCTGGGGCTGGGGGGAAAGAGCTCAGGAAGGCTGATTGCTGCCTTTGCTAACTCATTAGTCGATTCGCTAAAGGTCTGCTTGGCCAAGTCTTGAGCTAATTGTCTTTCTGCTTTGTCAATTGAGAAACCGCTCTTTGGCCCTTTTGGTTTCTTGGGTTGCCTTCTTTTGGTAAAGCCTTCCCGTGGGACCTGCTTCCCACTTTGAGTCTCTAGTGACTGAATAGTGTCGTGTTGGTGGGGCCGATCCTTCCGCGGATCTGCCGCTCCCCACTGCTAGCTTCTTCGTTGTTGAACTTTTGAAGGCTGATCAGACCAGGTCCGGGTAGGCCTTTTAACCACTTGCCGAGGTTAAAACAAGTGTAACGCATTCGGGCCAGGCCCTAGTCACGTAGCAGTATGATAGGGGTAGATGGCTTCTTCATTAACAAGATGTGAGTGCTGCTTGGTAAAGAAGCTTTAGGATGGGATGTAATAGGAGATCAAAGAGGTAACTGTTCAACCAAGTATATTAAGAATACTGTCTGTCGAAGTTTGCTGTTTCCACTGCGGGAATCAGCGGTCTTTAAATACAGCATATCACTTGTCTCCAGTGTGGGCGATATTCCAAAACATTGTGTGTATCAACCGATAGCACACGAAACAATTCAAGTATCAAACGATACTGCAAAACCAAACATAAAGCAAGGTTTGTATCAACCGATAGCACACGAAACAATACAAGTATCAAATGATACTGTGAAACCCATACATAAAACAATGTGTGTATCAATCGATAGCACACGAAACAATACAAGTATCAAACGATACTGTAAAACTCAAACATAAAACAATGTGTGTATCAACCGATAGCACACGAAACAATAAAACAACCTTGTACCCGTACCAGTTACAGATCGTCTCTTCGGAGTCATTCCCCCATTAGGATTTTCCTCTGCATTCCTCTACCAACGGACTTGAAATTCAGTCTTACTGCTTGCATGGCTGCCGGGGACTCCTATCGGAGTAGCCAACCTCCCCCCCTTTGGCATCCATCCATTAGCACAGCTCAGGGATCTTTGCATACATTTATTTCTACAACCAACTGACTGATTTGGTTCATTTGACCTTGTCAGGATAGCCGAGAGTCCTCTCTTGCAGACTCAGTGAAAACCCTGCAGTCAGTGACCTTCGGTAGTGGTGTAAATGAGGGTTTGGTGCTGAGGTTCTATTGGTAGAAATTAACTTATTCTCCAAATACTTCGGTGGACCCTGAGATCGAACACGTGATCTTTTGCCAATGATCCCATGACATGCCCTTTATGCTATACCCATTCGTCTTATGTATAACACAAGCTCCCCTCTCTAAGAGTTTGGCTCGAATCTCTATTGTCTATTTCTCTCATAGTCTACTAATCAAACCCCTTTAAAGACTCAGCAAGATAGGGTGGAAAACCTTTGTGCGTTTACTTGATCATGCCTAGGAAAACCTTTCCTTGTCATGCTTCCTCTATATCTGTAACATCTCTGAGTTTTCCCTGTGAAACCCTTTCTCCAACTCCACCGCATGCCCCAAATAGTCCTGTGGTTCTCAGGTGTTTTCAACCTCTGGGCACCTCCGCCACTTTACAAAGTACCTCGGTTCACGGATCCTCCTTGTGTACTCATAAACCCTACAAGTGTAGGAAATAATCTCGCTCTTTACTATCTTTTCAACCTCCTATTCCAAGTCACCATCTATCTCCTCTGTCACCCTAAGAGGCTGCTCATGAGCCAGTTGAACTGACGTCCCGTAAGGCTCGAACAACGATACGTGGAAGACACGATTGATCTTCCTGCATTCCGAGATTTCTAGTTTAAATGCTTGGTTGCGACACGGCTTCAGGATTTTGAAGGGCCTGTACAACTTGAGGCTAAGCTTTTTGGAGGATTGCTTGGTGCAAATGCTCTTGGCGTTTAGCATGACCAAGTCGCCTGTCTGAAAGTTTGACTATGGCCTAGCTTTCATGTCGTAGTACTGCCCATTGCTGCTCTGGTTGCCTTTAGTGTGGCCATCACCTGTCCATGTATTTCCTTCATCCAGTGAGCATATGTGGTGGCTCCTAGATTTCAAACTTCTCGCTCCTTCACCCACTCCGTCTGTGGGTAGTATCTATAGTTCATGTAGAATGGGGTTAGTCCGTGCGCAGTCATAAGGGAGTTATTGTAGCCATGTTCTGCTAGTGGAAGCAGTTGGTGCCAGTCATCCTGATCGTAGTTAACGAAGCTTCAGAGATAGCCTTCCAGTACTTGATTGGTTCTCTCCATTTGTCCATCTATTTGAGGATTGTACGCCATTGATATTTTTCGCTTAATATACAAGAGTTTGCGGAGTGATTTCTAATATTCACCAGCAAACTTCACATCTATGTCTGAGATAAGATCTATCGGTAGCTCATGTAATCTCCATACTTAACGGAGAAACGTCTGGGCTACGTCCTTTGCCATTGCACTTTTGCTGAGCCCTGTGAAATGGGCCATCTTGGTGAAGCGGTTGACTACTACCATGATCTGAGTACTCTCTTCCAACTTCGATAGTTGCATTATGAAGTCCATTGAGATAGATGTCCCCATTATGTAGGGTATTTCCAATAGCTGTAGAAATACATAGTTTGCATGTTGTGGCACTTTCTTGTGTTGACACTCATCACAGAATCATACATAGTTGTTTATCCATTCTGCAAGCCCTTTCCAGCAGAAGTTTCTGTTTATGATTTCTACTATCATTTCCTGGCCAAAATGCCCCACAACCTGGGAGTCATGGCTGCTTTGAGTGATCAACATTTGTAGGGCTTTGTCCTTCGGGATGAATAGTCACCCTTGTAATAAAGGAGGCCGTCTGCTAAAGTCCAATACATCGGCATTTCTTTTCCTTCATCTTGATGCCTTTCCAACCCCTCTCTCCTCGTCTTCTAGTCCTAGTCTGTCCCTCCCTTTTCCTCCACCTATCTTAGGAATTGGGCATCAAATTTCCATGCCATTGCTTTAACAACCACTGCATTGGTTAGCATGGTTTCTTTGGTTGTCGGGGCCTTGTGCCTTCCCTGATCGTATCTATTGAGGTATTGATTTAGCCTCCTGTCTTCCCTTAGCTGGCTGGCTTCAGTTGGGGTTTCCACCACACTGGTGCCCATGCTTCTGAATCCTTCCTGACCCTTCTCGGTATTGTCTAGCTCTATTTCTTTATGCACCTCCTCATCATGAATCTTTTCTACTACGAGTTGCGCATCTCATTCGCTCTTCCCCATGTTGTAGTCCTGATCCTTCAAGTTGAATAGCAACAACTTTACCTATCCCTAGTAGTCTCTATTGATAACTCCTACACCTACTATAATCCCATAGCATATGGCAAGGCCGCTTCTAGGAGCTACTCGGCCACAGGTTCCCGCTGGTAACACTAAGGCTATTCTGGTGGCTACTGTCACTTGTCCATGAGCAGGTACTATTGTCTCTTTCAGGGTATAGATGTTGTGTCCTGTCACTTCACTTGAGCCCCGTGTTGGAATCTGAGCTTCTGGGTGTAGCTTCATGGCTCAGGTGTATTCTGGCTTGGGTATTCTTTGACCTGGACCAGGTTGATCCTCTCTTCCTACCACTATAACCATCACTTGTTTAAAATGTGCGGGGTTTAAGATTGAGGGTGTCTTGCTTTGCGCAGCTCCCCCCTCGGGATGGTACTCCGGCCGCCTGCTTAATGTGTCTAGTTTTCTGCTACTCGACCCTGGTCAGTACAAAATTTTGAAGTTAAAATCCTCTAACTTCTGTGCCCATCTTATCTACCTGACACTCCAGGCCTTGGTCATGAGAAAGTATTGTAGGTTCTGATAATCGGTAAATACCATAATAGGTTCCCTTGTTCCCGCAAGGTAGTGACGCCATTTTTTGAATGCCTCAACTACGTGGAGCAACTCTTTATCATGAACATTATAGTTGCATTCTGCCAAGTTGAGCTTCCAGGAGTGAAATGCTATCTGGTATAGCCTTTTCTTAATCTACTGTGACAGTATATACTCTAGCACAAAATCACTTGCATCTGTTTCCACCACCGTATTTTGGTCTAGGTGGCAATGTGCTAATATAGGGGCTATCACAAACTGTTCTTTCAGGAACTCACAAGCCTCTTCCTGCCCTTTTCTCTAGACGAATCCCTTTGGGTTGTCTTTCAACAACTCCGTTATGGGTTTGCAAGTCCACGAGAAATTCTTGATGAATCTGCAGTAGAAGTTTGCAAATACTATAAAAGATTGTATGTCCTTTATGGACTCAGGTCTCTTCTATTCCCTTATAGCTTTGACCTTTCGATCACTCATGGTGATCCCATCTGTCTTTACTATATATCCTAGAAATTCCACTATCCTGGTGTGGAATACTGATTTAGTCATAGACACTGCTAGCTGGTATTTCTGCAGCTTAGCCAATACCTCCTTGACTAATCCGATGTGGTCTTCCTCAGTCTTCGAGTAAATCGGTACATCGTCTATGTATACTACTACTCCCAAGTCTAGGAACCTCCTTCAAACTAAGTGTATCATATCTTGAAAGATGGCGGGTGCGTTTACTAGCCTAAATGGCATTACCCGATATTCGTAATGACCATACCAAGTGCGGAAGGCAGTTTTCCACTCGTTTCCCTTTTTTATGCATATCAAGTGGTACCTATCTTTTAGGTCTACCTTGGTGAAAATATGTGACGCTACCACTCGGTCTCTGAGCTCACTCATGAGTGGTAGGGGGTACTTGTTGGCGATCGTAACCTTGTTAAGCCCTCGGTAGTCTACACACAGTCTCAGCTATGTATCCAGTTTTGGCATGAACAATATTGATGCACTGGCGAGAGACTGGCTTGGTGTTAGCTTCCCTTCTCGCAGCATCTTGTCAAGGTATTCTTGCAATGCCTGTACATCCATCTCGGATAATGGGTATATTGGCCCCTGTGGGGGCTTCTTGGCTTCGATGACCTTGATCTCATGATCAAAGATATTATGATTTGGGAGCTATTCCACTGCCTGAGGCAGGAAGAGATCAGCATACTCCCAGTAGGGTTTTGGTCGGGATTTCATGACCACTGCCTCTGGGTCTTCTGGGCCTGCAATTCGGCCCACGTATCTTACTGCAGGGTCTAAGGCCACTGTCTCATCCCACTCAATGCAGATTCCCTCATCTTCCAGTTCCAGGTGTTGCTTACAGTACTCTGCCTGGAATGTCCATCTGCTTGTATCCTCTATGAATGATAAGATATGTTGGCAGTACCACCAACCGAATGGTACTATCAAGTCATGGATCCCCTAGCTCATGACATCATATGTAATTTCCGAGCAATATCAGTTAGCCCCAGTTTCAAGCATGATAGGAGTCGTATAGTTTCTTCCTACATTTTGGGATTTTGTGCCATCAAACCCAGTTATACTAACTGGAGGGAGTCTCACTGTATTGTTGCTAGGGCCAGTTTCTGGACTAGTGCTTCTCATATAACAAAGATCTGCAAGCCTGGGTCTAATAACATGCAAATTGGTACTCATTCTCTTTATATTCTCAGGTGGGCTGTACCTCACAGGCACTCATAATGTGTAGGTGTTGGGACTTGAGTTCTCTGTCACTTTGGTTCCCCCATAGGGTTACCCTGTCTTTGTTTAATGGACATTTTTCTTCAGGGCATTCAATAATCTTAGGTGTTTGTTATTGTGCCTGCACAATTTTGGCCATGCAGGCCTCCTCAGACAAACTCAGTCCCTCGTATGTACGTCTCCTTTCCTGTCTTCTTTCCCCTCAATGACAATATTTAATCATACCGGTCTATACCACCAGTGCATAGATGAGGGAGCGACCTTTCTAACCGAGCCTTAGGTCTTCGACTTCTGCCATTATGTACAATTTAAGGCGAGTACGCTATCCTTTGACTCGCCTAGCAACCAGCAGCCTACCCACTCGCTATCGCCAGTAGTACTTTCCTATGATTGGGGGAGCACCTTCAGGTGGTCCTGCACTATCCCGACTCATTTCCTGTGCATGACCTTTGGAGAAAAGAGTTGGGATACCCTGAGTTGCCCTCCATAACAGTTACCTCTTCTTCTGTGTTGAGTTTGAACCTTCTCTGCCTAGGAGGGAATATAAAGTCTTGCCATCCTGCATCCTGGTCAGGGGTCATTCTTGATTACCTCCTGCTGAGATAAGTTAACTTTCTCCATTATACACAGTTTGCTACCATTTCGCACTTCTGTCCCTGCTCACGCTCAGAACCCAGTCAGTGCGGTTCTCCGATATTCTTGAATAAGCCTTTGCGCTAGCTCAGAATGTAGATTGTGGTTTTTATACAGGGCTGCCTGTTGACAGTTCTATCCCCCTTCTTGATCTGACAACTCCCAAAGTCTGGGTACTGGTGGCACATGGATTTGTTTTACCACAGGCCTGGGGGTGGTATTCTGAACCTCCATGTTTCAGGGCTTAAACTTCACTACTTTCCGTGGTCCTATCATTGTGACAACAGCTCCCTTCCTACAAGCTCCCCGCTTGTGGTTGGTGAGTCCGTACCAGGTGTAGCTTTTGTTTTCCTGGCGTTAGTTGACCAAGTTTTGGGGTATTCTCTTATGAGCCTTTTTCCAGTCTGTGTGCCCAACCCCTTGGATCTCGGTCAGTTTGTTGGCCTGGGCGAAACGTGCTGACTTGAAACTCCCAGGTGCTGTCTTTTCCTGGAACTTGTTAGGTCACTCTTCCTCTTTTCCTCACTTCATCCCCTTTTCTCGGTCCTCTCACTGTCGTTTCAATGGTCCCGAAGGCCCTGCAGAGTTGGACGGATTGTCCTGTTGGTGTCTTTCACTGCCAAGGAAAGTTTCTTCATGGTTGCCCAGTGCTCGAAAGTGCTCGAGCTATTCGGCATCAGTGTCGTATCGCTTATGAGACGACTGTCCCAATATTGCCTCCAGTAGTCGGTCCTCGACTATCCTCCTTCATGCCATTCCTTGAAGCTTGGCCTTGATGTTCAAGTTCTCCATCTGAAGAAGGTACTTGTTGATGTCTTTCTCATACTTGATTTTTCCCATCTGGCCCAAAACTTTCTGGTCCTTCTTGATCAGTGCGAATCACATGATTATCTTATACCAGAACTGTTCCCATGTTAGCAATTCAGGACAAGTGGCATACACTTCAAGCCCTTCCATGCTCTTCCTATACCAGTCGCTGAAGGGTGTCACATCTGCACTCTTCGTTCTTCCCAGGGCATATATAATTCTGTTCTTATCCTTGATCCACAGCATTGAACTTCAGTTGAAGTAGTCCTGGTATGTATATAGCCAGGTCTTTATATCCTGGTAGGAGTTCGCCTCGTATATGAATGGAGGGTCAGTGGGCTTCTTCTGATGCAATACACTTTGTCGGGGCAACTCCTTAACTAGCGGCAGCATCATTTGGGGTTCCTCCTCTTCCTTAGCCATCCGCAGCCTTCCCAAGGGCAGTGTGCCTGGCCGGTGGCTTGGCCCTTGCCCACCATTATCTGACCTATCATCTCCTAGGTCTGGGTCTCCTGTCCCTTTGGCCACATTGGGAAGTGACACGGTCCTTTCCTGGCCACTCTGTATGGTCTCTGGCCAGGTGTCTCTCTCCACTGAACCCTTCCCTTAGTCTTGTTGGGATGGACCCAACCGTCCTCTCCTGATTTCTCTATCCTGGGTTGATCCCCCCTGATACGATCCTAACACTGTTTGTACCTGTGTGGTCATTTCCCTTGTCGACTGGGCAAACATCTGGGTCATGTTCTGCTGCATATCCCAGAGCCCTGTTGTTACCTTTTTATTGAGGACCTGTAGCTCTGTAATAAACTGCAGTTCTTGGGTTCTCTGATGCCATCGTTCCTTCTCTAATTCTTTTCAGAGTTTATCCAGGCCTGTATAGGGCTCCTGGTTCCTACTTATCGATTCGTAGATAGTACATCCCAGGTCCTAGTGCAACTGTCTGCGGACTGCTGCTTGTTGCTCCAATCATTGATACATGCAGGTGAGAGTGGCTTTGAACACTCTCTTAAATCTGGTGATCTCCACCACAACTTCTCCTTCCAGCTTTCTGCTCTTATTTTGCCAGAGTGCCAATTCCTCTCCCACTAGCTTTTCCCCATTCAGGAGTCGCTCCTGTACTTGAGTGAGACCTTCTGCTATTTCCTTTCCCTGATCCAACAGGGTCCCATATGTGACCATTTGGTCATTCTGTATTTGGGTTACACTTGGGTTCAATTGGCCGATCAGTGTGCCAATATATGCGGTGAAGTCACCCAAGTCACTAGTGCCTGAGGGAGTCAGGGTTCCAGAGTATGACCTTTGTCTGCTTTGCCTTTTTGTGATGCTTTGGGTAGAGCCCCTGGGTACTGGTGGCCCTGACAGATTTCTAGATATGGGTGTGGAACATAGCCGTAGCAATAGAATATCACCTCCTCGTGGGGCTGGCGGTAGAGGAAATGGGCTATCTTGGCCTAGCCCCCATGCGCTGATCAGCCTCTGCTGTCTCTTAGTGCACAACATATCTGTATCACTAGAATCCTCTGATCCCTCTTCGATTCTTGGTTGTGATATCATGTTTTTTCTTTCTATGAGTGTGAGGGTCTTGAGGGCCCACTTGATCCTGTGATCGATAAACCAGAAGGGAACGTTTTTGTCCTCAAAGACTTTGTTTACAGTGAGATCGAACTCGATCTCGTATATGTGTGGGTTTTGTTGGAGGTAGATTTGAGATAGATGGTGGAAGGTGCTAGATCAGTAGTCCTCCAGGCTCCTTGAGGAATGTGGTCGGTAGCCTCAGTAGTGTAGAGCATATCAATATAGTATTAGTCGGTAGCCAACCCTAAGGACAATCGAGTCTGTACTAAGGCCTCGATATGTGGCAAAGTGATTGCTAGGCAGGCTCACTTAAAATGTTAAGATAGAAGTAAATATCGAAGTGTATTGTACAACGAATATATTGATAAGATCTCTTCTCCATTGCTGATAATTCCTATAAAAGCGGGGGAGACACTTCAATGTTTATATTCCCCTTCTGGGTGTTAATGGTCTATCTATTCCACTCACTTTACCTTATGTGAAGTTCATAGACCCTGAAAGCCTTTGCCTCACTAGGCACTGATTTTCTGGAACAGCAAGGATGGTGTCCCATCTCTCTCCTCGCCATGTTCGCTCTAATCATAGTTACTTGAACCCTTTCACCATGACAAGCAGCTACTGGTTCCATCTCTGCATACAAAGCGATCAGCCCTGACAACAGACTTATCAATGCTGTAACGTGTTTAGGCCAGGCCCTAGTCACGTGGTGGTATGATAGGAGCAGATGGCTTCTTGATCAACAAGAAGTGAGCACTGCTTGCTACAGGAGGGTTCAAAGAGGTGTAATAGGAGATCAAAGAAGTAACCGTTCAACCAAGTATATTAAGAATACTGTCAGTCGAAGTCTGCAGTTTCCATCGCGGAAATCAGCGGTCTTTAAATACAGCTTATCGCTTATCTCCAGTATGAGCGATATTGCAAAACAATGTGTGTATCACCCGATAGCACACGAACGATACAAGTATCAAATAATACCGTGAAACCAAACATAAAAGAATATGTGTATCAACCAATAGCACACGAAACAATACAAGTATCAACTGATACTGTGAAACCAAACATAAAACAATATGTGTATCCGTACCGGTTACAAATGCAGGTAGATTTCCTATTCATCTGCGTCAACTGACAGGAAGCATGTTCCTGTCTTATCGTGCCAATAGCATTTAGTCCTCGTTGCACTCAGGGTTAACCTTCCACATGGTAGGCCATCTCCCGGCTCTACCTTATCAGGCTTCTAGGCATGGGCAAATGATCGTCTCTTAGACATTGTCCCTATATCAGGATTTTCCTCTGTATTCCTCCGCCAATGGACTTGAAATTTGGTCTTGCTGCTTGCATGACAGCTGGAGACTCCTATTGGAGTAGCCAACCTCCCCCTGGTTGGTATCTACCCGTTAGCACAGCTGAGGCATCTTTGCATGTATTTATCTCCACAATCAACTAACCGATTTGGTTTGTTCGATCTCATCAGGATAGCCAAGAATCCTCTCTTGAAGACTCAGTGAAAACCCCTCACTCGGCGACTTTCGCTGGTAGTGTAAATGAGGGTTTGGTGCTGATGTCGTACTGGTAGATATTAACTTAATCTCCAAATACTCCAGTGGACCCTGGGATTGAACATGTGATCTTTTGCCAATGATCCCATAACATGTCTATTACACTATACCAGTGCACCTTAGGTGTAACAGCAGATAGAATGCTATACATGAGGACTGGTTATAGGAAACAAAGCCTTTTTATTCCCAAAGGACAGGCCTTTAATAGAAAACCCCTATGAGAATACATCATATATAAGATACATAGCAAAGGACACCATAGTGCAGAACAAAATCTCTGATATGCAACCGAATATGTCTACTGGCTTGAGGTGAGGCAGGACTTTCGCAATCATGTAAAGTAATGTAATACCAGCCAGACGAACAAGAAACAAGCCCACAGACTAGAAGGAAGGTTTCAAACACTTGATCCAGCTTTTGAGGTGTTTGAATCGATTGCCATTAATTTCGCCAGGCCTTTCAATAAGTCCAATGGATTTGACCTTGTTCTAGTAGCAGTAGACCGATTCCGCAGCTATGTATAACTTATACCTATCAATACCACAGTCATGGCAGGAGGAACAATAAAACTCCTGGAACAAGACATCTTCCTCTCTCACAGCCACCTTTTGTCAATAATCAGTAATGCTGACCCTTATTTCAAATCTAACTGGTGGAAGGAGATATGCAAATCCCTTGGAATCGAACACATCATAGTGGCACCTGGCTATCAGGAAACTAAAAGACAGGTTGAACGAAAGATCTACAGCCTCAAAACTAGTCCAAGGAATATAGCCAACAGACCACAGACAAACTGTGAACCCCTTCTTACTACCCTCGCAGCATACCTGAATGCAGGCTTCTCGGAAACACTCAACATGTCACCATGCAAGGCATTATATAGATGAAACTACCTCCTACTACTGATAACTCTCTTCAGATACTCAGCAGTCCCGGCATTGGATAACTACCTGAATCAGCACTAGACTGATCGAAACTTAGCCTACCAGGCAGTAAAGCAAGCACAGCACTGAAGTGCAACCACAGTAGCACGATGTAGAAGACCCCACAAACCTATAATGGTTGGAGAATTGGTCTTAGTATATAGAGCACTATTTGACTCAACATCTGAAAGGAGTAATAAGCTACAACCTTGCTGGCTAGGACTATTCATAGTGCTAGAATTCAATAAATTCACTGAAAACTACATGGTTAAGATAGATAGCAAAACCTACTGGAAGGACATGGGCGTCTTCTACTCTACGTTGGTAAAACACTACCAGACAAACAATGACCAAAGATTCCCTGCATGAGTCCATACTCACCCTACCCCAATCCTGATAAAGTAGAACCCAAAGTGGAAAGATGAGGAAATCCTGAACTACAGGAAACGATACAATGATAACGAATTCCTAGTGAAATAGAAAGGATACCCACAAAGTGAAGACAGCTGGGAACCTCTGGAAGGCCTCGAGCACAATATTGAATAGGTAAACGAATAGTGGGAATACAACAAGGAAGGAATACTACTGAATGTACAACAAATCTCGATAGGAATCGTCAGACCAACTACGAGACACTGGTCACCAGAGTTACCCAATATCTCCCAGTTAGGAGAAGAAGTTAATAAAGGACTAGTGAAGGAAGACTTCTGGGCAGCTTATTTTGATAGTAAATTCGAATCGACCAGTGCGGAGGACGAAGCAATAGAGGGTGTAGTACACAACTACTACTAGAACCTAACACCTCTCCATTCGAAACCATAATGATGTTGAACTAGATGGAACTTAGTATGGGGCAGTGCTATCAGCTTGTAGGACTGTTAGTGAACCGCAGTACTATCCCATATACTGAATATTTCTCTAAAATCTGGTATTCTTACTGTGAAGAATGTGGGATGGTCCAAGTAGTTTGCAAGAATAATATCAGAGTGTGACACTATGGTGACATGCCCTAGTATGAAAGTGGTTTCTTTGTTGAAGTGGCATTTTGCACTTCTTGCTTATCACCTAATTACATAGTAGGCAATGATTTCCTTGAGAAGGAAGGTTATGGTGAGGAGGATTTCTTTGAGAATTTTGATTTTCAGGATTATTGGTTTTGTTTTCATTAAAGAGTTGTTTTGTTTGGGGGAATGTAACCAGTACAGGTACTAGGTTATGTTTCGTAGTATCATTTGATACTTGTAATATTTCAAAGATATCACTTAATACTTAGAATGTTTTACATTTTGTTTTATAGTATTGTTTAATACTTATTATGTTTCAAAGGTATCACTTGATACTTTAGACGTTTTATATTTTGTTTTATAGTATTGTTTGATACTTGTTATGTTTCAAAGATATCATTTCATACTTTAAATATTTTGTGTTTTGTTTTGTAGTATCAGTTGATATGCGCTATATTTCAAAAGTATCATTGGATACTTTGAAAGGGACTAGGTTATCGCCTATGCTGGAGATGAGTGAGAACTTGTACTCAAATACTGCTGATTCCACAATAGAAACAGCAGACTTCAACTAACAGTATTCTTAATATACTAGATTGAACAGTTACTTCTTGATCTCCTATTATACCCCTTTGAAGCCTCCTTTAGTTTCCCCAGCTCGTAACCCCTTGTTGAACAAGTGGGCCACCTGTTACTATTGTCCATGAAGTGTAATTAGCACCCTAGGTGAGAACACATTATAGGTAACCTTCAGTGATTGTGTAATTGAGGGTTTTGTACGAGCATCAAATTCGGAGAAATCATTTTATTCTCCAAATGCTTTGTTGGATTCTGGGATCGAACATATGACCTTTTGCCAGCAATCACATAACATGCCCATTACACTATATCAGTTCATCTTATGTATAATAATATCACATAGGCTTTTCTATTGAGACAGAATAAATAGAGAGGAGATAGAAAATCAAATTGAATTTTAGTACAAGAAGAACAAAAAAATAGTAGAAATACAGATTAAGGTAAATCAGGGTTAGAATGAACCTTACAGTAGATTTGTATTTTGAGGATATAAGATGTTTATAGTTTTAAGAGCCATAGATCTCACCAGATTCATAAGCTGCAATTATTCATTGAGTTAGTTTGAAGAATTTCAGGATTAAGATATTTGGAACCTGTGCTAATACCTGTGGAACTAACTTCTTTAAAGAAAAATCAAATCTACAGTTAAGTTGAGTAAAGTGTTTGGAAGTATCCCAGTAATACTCAATAAAATTAAGCTCGCAGTAAGAGGGAGGATAAAACAGGGGAGGGTGGCCCTCCACTTCAATAGTTTCCCGAATTTCTCCTTTTTTTACAGCAAAGTCAGGTTGTAATACTAAAAGCCCATAAGTACAGGATGTACAACCTTTTAGGCAGAGAGGATTGACCTTTGACTCACCAGAGGAGGTTTTAGTTCTGCATTATACTAAGAACTGAGGCCCAGTTGTTGGCCATAGTTCTCGTTCAGTAAGGACAGTTCAAAGCTCTTTCAGTATCCTATTATTATATACCATTACCTGATACCAACTACTTTCAGGAGAGGATGGACCCTGTTGTTAGGTAGCAGCGGACTCTAAGGACAAGCAAGTTCTGATTAAGGCCTGATATGTGATGAGGTGAATACTAAGAAGTCTCACTTAGGTTCGTAGTTAAATGGAGATGTATGAAGTGTATCGTATAATGATTATATTGATAGAATCTCTTCTCCGTTGCTGATGTTGTGTGTAAAGCATGGGAGACATCTTGATATTTATATTCTGCATCTGGGTGTTTGCGGGCTATCTACTCTTCTTATATCTCTCTCTATTTCCTCAGTACAAACATTGTAGATCCTGAAAGCCTTTACCCTTCTTGACTCTGACATGTGCAGACTGCAGAAAGGGTGTTCCCATCTCTCACCTCACAGTGTTAGCTCTGCTCATAGTCACTCAAACCCTTTCTCATAGCAAGCAGCTACTAGTTCCTTCTCTGCATATAAAGTGATCAGCTCTGATGACAGACTTATCAATGCAGTTGCATTCATCATCCATCTGTATCAACCCACAGCAGGCCTGCTCTTTCATTATTGTGCCAGTAGTGTTTAAGCCTCTTTAGCACTCAGAGTTAACCTTTCATACTACAGGCCCTCTGATAGCTCTGTCTTATTATACCTCTGGGTACAAATAAATGATCATCTCTTAGATGTCATTCTCTCTTCAAGATTTCCTCCACCTTCCTCCACCAACTGACTTGAAATTTGGTCTTGCTATCTTTAAAGTAGCTGGAGACCCCTATTGGAGTAGCCAACCTCCCCCAGTTGGTATCCATCAGTTGGTACAGTTGAGTGATCTTTGCATACATTTATTTCTACAACTAACTGACCCAATCAGTTTGTTCAACCTTATCAGGATAGCCGAGAATCCTCTCTTGAAGACTCAGTGAAAACCCCTCAGTTGGCAACCTCCGGTGGTGGCGTAATTGTGGCTTCTGTGCCAGCATTATATTGGTAGAAATTACCTCATTTTCCAAATACTCTGACAGACCCTAGGATCGAACATGTGACCTTTTACCAAAGATTGCGTGACATGCCCATTATGCTATACCAGTTCATCTTATATGTAACATCTGTACAAAGGTGGTACGCATTGGTACTCCATTCTTTCCTCTATCTTCCAAATTTCTCTTACTTACTCTTAATGTATTCAGGACAAACTTTGAATGATTTTTAGTATTATCAAACATAAAAGTGCCTGAAAGTCTTGAAAATCCTTTTCAAAATTGGAATGGTCTTTTCCTTTATTTGCTGCAATAGCTTTACCCCATTCTACTAAACATCACCACCACACTTGGGAATTTCACAAGTATCTTCACTCCATAAGTGTCTAACAGGAGCAAGGAAATCAGACACATGCAGTCCTTGGCCTTTTCCTTTCTTTCATAAAAGATTATGAGAGTCATAAACCTAGACAAAATACCTGCCATCATTGGCATTGAAGATAGACTCATCATATGTAATAATTACAACAGCTTGTAATTCACTGGAGAGAAGGCATGGCAGATAGTAAAAGTCTTCATTCCACTCAACTAGTTATGGCTGAAGCTCTTTAAGCCTAGGTAGAAATACTTTATTTCTATACTTCTTTACATTATCTTGTTCATGGCCATCATTATACACAGCCTTGCAGACCTCTCTCTACTTGTAACCAAGCTTGGATAGCCACCTTCTTCCTGTTCAGCTATTAATAGTTTTTCGAATCGTACAGGTAAGTTAGCCATGGGTTGGCTCAACTGGTAAATCATTTGAACCAGTCCAATATTGACTGATTATAGTCACCATCTAATGGGAGCCAATATCTATATTTACTAATAATATTGTTATTAGCTTTATCTATTTTCCAAGAACCTACAGAACCTCTTACCTCTTAAGAATTCTTTCTAATAGAAATTGGAAATATTACTTACTTTTTCCTCCTTGTGAAATATAATTTCTAATAGCTAACAAAGTACTCTTATTTTCCAACATACACCAAACTTTCTGGTGTTTTCCTTGTCTGGTATGAACAATTTCATCTCTTTGAACCCAGAAAACCTCATTCCAAAGTATAAGTTTTTGAAGACACGTTCCTAAATGGTCACCATTAGCCACTTGTCATACAAGAAACTTCCAAGTTCTCAAAAGATCTAATTGAGGCTGCTGCAAAGCTTGCTTTTCATGGTAAACTTGAAGTTTAAGAAAGCTAAAAATATGCTAATACTGTTGAAGAACTAGACCAGTCAATTGAGATCATTTGTGGTGAGGAAATAGGACCTTTTTCATATCATGAGTAGCAGCTTGTAGGATAGAAAGCCGTTCTTATGAAGGAATTGTCCTGGCCCCTTTGCCTATTCACCTTGGCTAGTGTTTTAAGAGTAATGATTTTGGAATACTAGTATCCAGAATTTCTCCAGTATTTAATACTAGCTGGGATGCTCTAGTCTCTTTACTATCTGAAACCTCTTGATCCTATATACCAACCATCTAGAATTAGAAATTTAAATTCTATTTATATAAAGTAGAAGTATATTCACATACAGGAATTATGGACTTAGCTTGTTTTGCTAATTTCTTCTGAGCCCACCATTTTCGAGACCGTAATGTACTTGTCTTATCAGGTGTTTATCACTTGGGTATACTAAAAGTAGTACATAAGAACCCAGTAGCTAGTGGTTGTAAACTATTTCTAACTAGGGACAGTATGGCTACTTGACCAGAACTACCAACAGGAGGACTTTGAGTAGGCCTGGGCTCTTGTACTGGAATAGCCTGCTCTACAAGCTTCTAAGTCTTAGCTTGCTTAAGTCTTTCATGATAAGTATGACTGTATAAGGTTGACGGATTTGGGGCTCCATTAGAGGCACATTTTGGACCTGGTTTCTTGTACCCTACCAGTGGTGTAGGGACTATTTGTAACAACCCAGCATACATGAGCTATGGCAAACGGAACCTATACCCATACAGGTAGCCAGGAGGCGAACTGATAGGAACCGGCAGGCAAGTAAGTACTTGACCTATGGAGACCCGATGGCCTGGGCTCCAAGAATGAACAGAATTGGATAGTCAGCATACTTAGGGACTTATGAAGGGGCAGTTGCTCAGCTAGGCCAGGTAACTGAAGACAGGTCAGAAAGGTCTATCACCGGCGACGGGATAGGCAGGGTAACAGGGAAA
>PYWC01000003.1:3295910-3307542 GCA_003182015.1 Tuber magnatum | reverse complement strand
CTTACCAATGAGACAATAGTCTCGGTAATGCCCCCGACAATGACAGAATACCGACGCGGACTTTACGATGTCTTAGAAGACAACGAAGAGGACAACCTACCTGAGACAACCCGGGGAAGCGAAATAGAAGATGAACGCGACACCCTACAGACAGTCAATGAAATGATCGGAACATTCCGAGCACACATGGTAGCAGCNTTTTGGCGATAAGTTTGAAGTTGTTCGGTACGGTCGCAACCTTGGGATCCATCTTCCTAGGGGTGCCCCCGTTACACTATTGGAGGAGTCATAGCTAGTGAATCTGGATCTGTATCAGTGGTAGTCTTTTATCTATTAATAAGCTACAAGTTAAATATAATTTATTTTAGATATGAGAGGGTATATAGTACAATAAATGTAATAGCATATTCAAATTACCAAATCATACAAATAACTTTGCTAGATATCAGGTGGAGAGAATTTGAACTGTGGAGTAGAGTCAAAAAGTAACAAGATGAGAAATAAATGTAGGTAATCAATTCTCTAACTAGCTTGAATATGAGTATAATAACTCAATCTTATTGCTTTTACAGTTTAGAAATCCACAGAATATTTTATAATATTATTCTAGTCATATTGTCATATGAAGGTTAAGGTAAATACCCTACAACCTAATATTACTCATTTGACCTACCCTGATGTGCTAAGCTTGCGTTCCCATTGCATTAGACTTGGGGAACGTTATAGATAGCCAGCACCATATGATACTGTAACGCGTTATTACTATGCTGGCCTATTTCTCCAGCCCCCGAAGCCAATTTCCGTCTTATGAGCGATACCAGGGTTAGGGTTCGCGTTGATAGCTGGTGGTGTCTCCGGCTCACTGTATGATACCATACTCGTGCTGTACCGTACTGGTACTGTACTATTATGCCCCGGTATAATACTGCAGTAGAATCACACCAAAAGTTTATGTAGAACTAGAAAGGGACTTAGTGAGACATGTTGGATTGTGGATGTTACACGGTTTATATATGAGGTCGGTGATGCGGGACCGGAGTGGTGATGATCGGTGTTCTGGACGCAGAGTACAGTAATATACTCAGCCAGGGTGGGAAATAGCAAATATCATGCCGAGGGACTAAGAGTTGCTCCTCTAGAGGGCTATTTTATAAAGAGTAATATGAAATTCGGTAAATTTACTGGTGAGGTGTTGCTCCTTCTCAGGGTATCGGTGCTCAATGAAGAATACTGAAAACTCTTATGAAAGCAGTAACTGGTGAGGCTTTTGGTGTAACCGGGATCGATTTGGGGCTTCCTTACTGGCTCCCCTGTTATAATACTGTGTGCATGCTCCAATCGGGCCTCGAGACCTTTACCCACGCATTGCCGTCATGTACGTACTGTAGAATGTCGGTATTCCCAGTACCAGTGCCACAGTAAAAACTGCAGTTCTCGTGGAACAAGTCTGCCCATCTGATCGATATTCTGCTCTCGAGCAGGACTACAAAAAAAAATTATAACTAATCATTTTTCTGCACTGCTGAGAGCTATTGCTATCGGAGGCCCTTAGACCAGTCGGGATTACAAGGTCCCTTTGAGAGGCAGATTAGTAGAGTGACCACTGCTTGCCCTAATTTTCCTTGAACCCTCTAGAAAACCATTCTTGAGGTTAACCCCTTTGGGGCAATGGATGAGAAAAATCTCCCAATTCGGCCGGGGACGACCGGCCAGAGCGGGGAGTTGGCAGCTCTCAAAATCAGCACAAAAAAGAGTAATTCTCTCCTGAGTTCACTGATTGCCCTAGTGCTAGAAGGAATGTGGAGCCACTATGCAACTAGTGTATCCCTTGTCCGTGGACGGTTTTCAGGATACCGAGTGGCCTAAGTGATAACGGGATAAGTGCTAAAGTGCCAAACATAACGGTTACCTTTCCACTCTTTCTTGCTATCATAGGCCGGATGAAATATCCAGTACGGCAGTGCTCTCTATAGGGCTAAGGTTTTTCTAGCATCCCTCAACAACCATAATCAATCGTGGCCCGAGCGAATCCTGGACCATACTTGCCTCTCCACCTCCCATCGCTCGCTCGTATATTAGTAATAAACCACACTTTGGCTCTGGGGATGTTATAGCTCGCAGAAAGTTGTTGTTGAAGAAAAAGCCTAACTCGCGAATCCTCTTCAGCCGTGGATATCACGAGGTACAGTACAGCCCAACTTAAATAGCAATGTCACAAACAATAATCATGTGTTACCAAGCTCAAAAGGACGGGAAGATCAATTAAAGGAAGAAATTCTGGCGGAAAGCCAATAAGCGCCAAGGGAGCACTCGGTCACCCCTGGGCCCGTGTTCAGAGAACGACGGGCGGCAGGAGTACCAGTACGGAAGGGAAAATGTGAACTGCCGATGGCCCCGTTAGATACCGCAAAAACTCGAATAATTGGACCCGGTTTCATGTACTCGAGTAGCCCGAAATTTCCCTCTATGGAAAGGGGGCGAAAAACACAG
Organism: Tuber magnatum; assembly: GCA_003182015.1. NCBI lineage: Eukaryota > Fungi > Ascomycota > Pezizomycetes > Pezizales > Tuberaceae > Tuber > Tuber magnatum. Next base: position 3,305,052 of record PYWC01000003.1, on the reverse strand, counting down.
CAAAAACGCAGGCCTTTTCCCTCCTCCGAGACATAAAAAAAACAAAAATTTCTTGACCCTACTGAGAGAGGAAAGCCCAACGACATGAAACCGGGTCCAATTATTCGAGTTTTTGCGGTACACGGAGGGGGACTGATAAGTGGGTACACCCACAGCGGGGGGTGGGCATTGAGGAGAGAGATGAGTTTGTAGAATTAATACTGATGGCGATTTACCGGTAGTAACTATCCACACCTTGCTTTGTGAGAAAACAGATATAGATTAAGAGGCGATCAATAGCGAAGGGTGGATTGATGGTAAATGGCCACCCTCACGGACGGGTCGCGTTCATCAAGTGGGCCTACACAGCATTCAGAAACCACAGTTGCTATTACAACTCGGAGGAAGAAAAAAACTCTCTCTTTGTCTTCTACCCCTCGATCGCGGACCTCACCCCTCCAATAGGGGTATGGTCTAGAGTTGGATTCTATCATATCATACCACCTCGTATGATAGCAGATCTGATTTCCCCTACAGCCTTATTGAGAAAGGCTAAGGTCTTCAGTCCCCCACTTCCCATAGGGCAGGATCTCCTAATTTATCCTACCCTACGTAATGGATGTCCGACAATAATTCATGGCCATGGGGGGAATTGAACTCCTGGGTTCCTGCCAATTGCACAGGAATTAATTGGTTCTTGACATATTCACCACTGCGCCCGCTAGGTATTTCGCATAATATTACCATGGGAACGAATACTTATCCCATTGGTAGGCAGGTTCGGATTTTCTCACATGAGGTTAAATACCGGTATCATAACATCAAAACCCGAACGCGTCACTGGAGCAGATACATCCTCAAGAAAAAGGAAATTATGAACGCTGCTAACGGCAGAATCCCCGGGGGCTACTTATCACATATCCGCTCCCGAAGGCCGCCAAGCACCCGTACATATAAGAGAAGTGTGCCATAGGAATGCAGTACTCACGACTTATGGTGACCTTGTTCAAAACATTGCGCCCAACTTTCAGGCTGGCCGTCATGAGCGGTGCATTGGACAACAGGGAGCTTTTCGGTGCAAAGACACCCCGAATGATTGCATATGATATGCATTTCTACCGTAGGATCAAATCATTGGATTGTGTGATGGGTAGTCTAAATTTCCCCCTCTGGAAAAGGGACGAAAAACACAAGAAAAGGCGTGTCATTCAGCCCCCCTGAGAGAAGAAAAACACCAGGCCTTGCCCGAGGAGGCAATTCGAACGACACACTGTAGCACACAGTCCAGTTACTTGAGGTTTTACTATAGTTAGCTTACACTCGAACACCTGCCCCTTCTAAAGGCACCAAATCCGCTATGCACAATTTTTTAATTAAAAGGCTATAATATCATATGCCTCCTATCCCTCCCTCGCCCTCCTCTTCCACCCCCTCCTCATCAAATATCTCCAACCCTGCTAAATCCTCAACCCTCCTCTCCAAAACCTTCACCAGCTCCACCCTCTTTCTATCTCTCTCCTCCTTCCTTGCGCGAATATATCCCTCAACCTCCTCCTTCATCGCCGCCCTCTTCACAAGCCTCTTATGCCGTGAACTCTTCACATGCAACTCCCACATATCCCCATTAATGCAAGTTACGCCACACACCTCGCACGTCTTCTTGGCCCACAAATCTGGCCTCGAGGAGAAGTCTTCGCGCTTAGGTTTTATATTTTCCTTTGCTAGAGCTGAGAGGCTGCACGGGTCTGGCAGACTAGGGTCCCCGTCGGCAAGGAATTGCTCTGCGAGAGCGAAGGCGGTGTTGGTTACGGTTTTGGTGATGGTTGAGGGGTTAGTGGAGTCTAGGAGGTAGATATGCGATGGAGGGCGGAGGGTGTTGAGCAACTTTATGCGGATCCAGCGGGTTTGGGTGCGAGCGTACTGGCGGGTTGCGGTCTTCACGGTTTCAATGCAGCGAGTGCGGGCTTGTTCTTGTTCTGCCCGGAGTTCCCCCTCGGCTCCTTCTTGCCCTGGATCTGGATTTTGCTGTTGCTGTTGGCGGTGGGAGCCGCAGAGTTGCAGGTATGGTAGGAGTTCTTTGAACCCAATGCTCTGCCAGATTCCCTTCGTCATGTCTACTTCCATTGAGTCATATGTCTCCTTCATCTCCTCTACCTCAGCCCACATCCCACCATCGATCATTTTGTCCACTCGGGCGTCTAGTCGCTCCTTCAGCGCTTCGGCCTCGGCGTGTACCCAGAAAACTAGACTCCTGTATCGGCTCACTTCTTTTTCTGCTCTCTGAGCAGCGTAGACTTCACTTGCCGTTTTCTTCCCGTCCGTGGAATAGTATATTTGCAGTGAGCGCCGAATCTTCCGGCGATCGTTAGGATGCCATTTCTCTGCTATTGCCGGGTCAATGCGCTGGAGCTCTGCAAATAGCTCTGGCGTCGGAGAGTCTCTAAAACATTAGATCTCACCCACAAATGCGCAATGTGATAGAAAGGTGGAAATACAAAATCGGATATTTAACAGCTATATTCTCCTCCGCCCCTGGTAGGAAAGGGTGCTCCTCCCCCCCCTCTATCCCAATCGAATGTGGGAACAGCAAGGCTTGAACGTAATAATGGGTACCACCAACCAGAACTGGCAACTTTCCTCTGCCCCTGATCTCCTCAATCTATCCACTAGCCGTTAGTTAGCTTCGTTTCCCACGAACGGCGCAAAGTATACCTTTTTCTCAGCTTCCTTCACAAACTGGCCAACGCGATAAACCTCGTCGATCCGCAGGAAACTAAACAAGTGATGCGGTATTCCACGCATTTCCGCTGCTGTCGGTTTATTGGTTATTATCGGGAGTCCAGCATACATTTGCATAGCATCGCTGTTAACGATCTCGCCATTAAAGGCATGGGCAATATCTACCGCCAGCTATAGGCACAGCCCTTGTTAGCCAGAACTTCCTTCACTGTTTCTTCGAGAATGGGTGAGGTGGACCCTTCCATTTTTCTGGGAGGGTTCCAATATTATGTACCTGCGATTTACCAGTCCCCGTGGCGCCAATAACAGATATGAGTGGAGGCAGGGGTCCCGCCATTTTCGCTTTTGTCCGGAAGCGCAGAAGACGCTTCAATACCTCAAACATGCAAATACAAGTGTGAAATGGGTGGGGGCTGGGTTCAGGCGTCAATGGTCTCCATGGTCCGGGTAACCATTGACTAGAAACCTGAATTTAGGGTTCATTCCGCCAAGGTGGCCCCTTCCGGGCATAGCATGAGACGATATTCACTTGTTCTTCACCAAACAAGGCTTCGATCTTCAGAGCCCCCCATCTCCCCCACTCGTTCCGCCTTTTCAATCGCCCTGCGCCAACCGATAGCACCTACCACCATCTCAACCACCGAAATGGCCACAATTCCCCGTCCAAAAACTCCCATTGACGAAACCCTCTGGCGGGACCAGGTCTGGTACCGTCAATGGGGTCCCATAACCGAAGTCACGGCAATGGACTATTTCCGCATGTCTACTTTCTTTGACCACACCAGCAACAACGGCACGCTCTTCCAGCAGATGCAATTCAACCCGCAATTTCGCGAGGAGCTGCGAACCCCCGAACTGTTCAACCGACGGCTGGCGACGATGACGGGAGTGGAGTACATGCTTGCTACCGGGAGTGTGGAGAGCGGTGTGTGGGTTATCCGGAAGCAGCTGAGAAAGAGCCCCAGATATGATGACAATGTACGGGAGGATGATATCACAGTGTTGGCGGCGTATTATATTATTGGGGAGAATATATATCAAGCGCCGAGTATTGGAGCGGTGCTGCAGAATCGGATGGTTGGTTCTGTTCCCCCCTCCTACCTTACCTTGCCTTGCTCCCGCTCGGAAGTAGAATTAATTCGGATGAAATACAATAGTTAACGACTATATCCGCCCTCCGCTCCGCCCTCACTGTCGCAACAAACCTCTCCTCCTTCGTACCAACAACCTCAACCAATTCATCCTCCTCCTCCTCCCAGGCTTCACAAACCACTACTGCCGGTGTCGCCACATCAACCCAACAATCTGCATCAGCGTCCCAACTCCCTCCCTCCTCACAATCCTCCACGGCCACTTCGACCTCCCCACCACCACCACCACCACCACCCACTTCATCCTCCTACGCCACTGACCTCCACCTACTCTCACAGGCACTAACCCTATCGCTAAAACACCACAACGAGTACATGGATGACCATGCTCCACTACTTGGTGACCCGGCCAGCTTCTTGCAGTCGCAGCCAGGCTCGCAAAGGGGTAGTACGCCAAGTTCACAGGCAGATGCCGTAGCGAAGAAGCAGGCGAAGAAGAAGGGTAAGGGGTCAGGGCCGTAGAGGCTACAGTTGTGACTACGTGCGTATACGTTTGGCAGTAGAATTTTATATAATTTTACAGGACCACAGATGTTGGTTTTGGGGGTTTCCAGAATTCGGTTTGTACGATATATGGCGTTCTTAATACTCGGCTTAATACCATCATACTTTGTATCGTTTTGACAGAGTGAGAGTCGCTGTCCACTGCAGCCCAAGTCCGTGGTTGACAGTGCAAAAAACGATTCTTATCACAGGAACACAAGAAGGCTATCAAGTACCGTGACTCAAAACTCGGGACATAACCAGGATAGCAAGTTCCCCAATCCAAATCCCCCTAATCTAACACCGCCCGCAACCGGCCTGCCAAAGCATAGTATCTCAAAAAAAAAAAAACCCCCCCCAGCGCTTCCCCCACCTCTCCCTTCCTCGAGCCATCGCTCACTACCGCTCACTCGCCCTCCAGTAACCAGTTACTTCGTGACCAATGACCTGTCCAGTTGGGAATCGAGCCAAGGCTGGGTCCCGGCCGCGCTCTGCAATTGAGTCGGGGTTGGTCGGCAGGTATCCGGCTCTGCTGGGGGTTTTCCGGTATTGTACGGTGGGACAGGGGGCTCGGTTTCGTTTCCGATGCTTGAACGGGTGGGTGTGTGGTGGGTTAAGGCAGAGGTGCTGCGCCGGTAAGCACATGGAGGGGAGTGTGAAAGTAGGATATCTGGGCTACCGACACGTTACCGGTACGGCACATTGCCAAAACCCAGGCGCAGTAGTAAATCGTAGATTAATCGTAGACTAGAATACAGTACCGTCCGTGCTTGTACTGTACCCTCGTCCATGGTTTCCCCAGAGCACAGAGCTACAGTGCTTGTAAAATCGCAACGCCTGTGTCCCGTAGCTTTCCGGGTATCACCAGACCAAAACTTGTGAAACTATGATACCATGCACCTGCCTATCCACCCTAGACCACCACCGCAACGAAAATAGATCGGAAAATGCATACGCAATCAATTCTAATCCACCAAAATGCTCATAGACTCCGTCTGGAGATCACTAATCTAATTTCCATGCAGTAATAACAAAAGAATAATAATAAAAAAACTGGGACGAGAAAAACAGCAAATACTAACTTGGATGAACAAAGTGAGAAAAGGAAGGATAAACACACCGGCCGGAAAAAGTTAAAAAAAAATAAAACAAAATAAAATCCGGGCTTTCCTTTTCCCTGCACCCAACTCTCCTGAAAAGAGGGGAGAGAGAGAGAGAGAGAAGCAGCCCCTATCAATCATTAAACATCTCTCGCCCGTTCGCATTACACTCATCGCATCGGGGTCAAACGTAGGATAAACAGATAACCAATCAAAGCTAGAAAGCAAAGATAAAGACAAAACATAACAAGGATGATCCAAATCTGAATCTTGATACTTACTCATCACCATATAATCCATAATCTAGCGCCTGCACTACACCCCCACCAACACCCCACTGCTCCATCTCGGTGAAAACCGCCTTCATCCACCTCAAGTACCTCCACTCAAGACTCTCCAAGCCCTCCGTTTCCTCATTCCTAACCTCCCACTGGAACAGCAATCCCAGCAGCTCATATCTGAAAGCCTCAATAGGCTTGACAACCATGTCTTGCGCAAAGACATGATTCGGGCTTCCGTCAAGACCGTACGTGTGCCAGAGGTACATTTCCTCTTGCGGAGAGGGTGGATTTTCCACGCGGACGATGATCTCCCAGACCACCATCAACGCTTTAAATATTAGGACCGTGACGATGGGGAACTCGGTGTTGCGGGCGTTCTCATCGTAAGCTGATTGCGGGGCAAGGAGAACACGGAGGAGGGAGAGAAGGTGTGAAAGGACATTGGATTGGTCGAGGACGTTCACAAAATGCTGGAGGGTTGCGGGGTCTTTTGCTGCTACGCGGGCCTTTGCGCCATGGACCGTGGACGCGAGGGCTGTGTAGAGGTCCATTGGGACGTTCTTTTTGTGAAGGACCATGCGGTCCGGGATCACAAGTTGGACGAGAGCAAGGTGCATGAGGATGTAGAATGCCTTCTCACAACCCTGAAGAGCAGAGGCCAAAAGAGTGGGGCTGGTGGAGGCATAGGTAGTCACAGGAGGGAAAACTGTGAGGTGCTCGGCGTATGGGGTGAAAAGATTGCCGATGCCAGATATTAGACCCAGGGTCGTTAAGGCCATTCGTAACTTCTCGAGGCCCTCCTGACTTTCCGGAGCAAAGACATCTACACCCTCCCAGACTGCGCCTTCTTCCAGGGGTAATATCCCAGTCTCGTACTGGGCATCTATGTCATCGGCAACCTTGCGAGTCAAGTCCAAAATTTCCATTTGGATCGCTGTCGCTAGAATCAATGCGGAAAAATTGCTTCCAAGGCCGCCAGCGTCCAAGAGCTCGTGGTGGCCATTGCCATTGAGTAGAATACGAAGGGTCTTGAGGAACAGGGGAGGTGGGACCATCCTAGAACCGTGGATGCGCATAGTGTAATACTTTTGATGCCATGCCTGAGCAGTTGGGGCTTCAAACAATTGAGCGTCACAGGGCAAGGGGAGATTCCTGAGCTCCGTGTACCGGAGTAGCCGAGGGGTTTCAAATGTGAAAGATACATAACAATCCACAAGGTAAATTGTGAACGCCACCCTAAAAATGTCAATATCAACGTTCGGAAGACTTCCTGTATAAAAACACCATACCTCTTCCTGGACTCCCTCTCAACGAATATCTTCCATTGTTGATCAGACGGGAGCTCCTGGGGGATGTGTCCAGGGGCAGGATTAAAGTACTCGTAGTCCCTGGCAATCTACCAATCTAGTCAGCATCGTAATTTACCGAGTGATACAAAATGATCGTTTACCTCGATAGCCCTAGCGAGTAGAACCCTACCCTTCTTATGTTTCTCTTTCTCCTCTGAAAAAAGCCCATAAAAGGCAAACAATAGCAGACCCTGTAACACGCAGAGCGTACCCTCCCGCTGACTTCTATCGGCATACTTCACGGATTGTCTATCTCCATCTCCGGCACTGGATGAGGGAGGAGGATGGGGATATACCATTGTCTGAGAACTCTCGGTTTTCACCAACTGGGGAGGGCTCATGCTAGCGGGGGGGTCCTGGTCACCTCCATCATCGGGGCCTCTCTCAATCCACCTTTCCATCACTCTTCACACCAATCAGCATGTTACGGAATACGTCAAATGGGAGTGCATACCGAAGCCCTGCCTCCCACAATTGCTCCCTAAGCGTCTGGTTCGTCGGATCGTAGCGCCCGCCGAGTGCGCATACACTTCTGAGAAAACTCGCCAGAACGGTTGTGGGTTGGAAAGTGGGCTTATGCAGCAGCGGGAGAAACGGATGAAAAGCCGTGGGAGCAAAGTAGTAATCTGCATAATGGGATATGACCTCTGGAGGTAAGCTGCAAAAATCAGCATGGCACTGAATAGGCTCAAGGATGTTGTGCGGTACTACAAAGGGAGTTTCCCGGGAGTATAATAAATCCTGAGCCCATCCACTGGCTTCTTAGGCAACTAAGACATATTAGCGGTGCGGGTAGAACGGGAGGAGAGAAGGAGGAGTACATCATCGGCAATGGGGAAGCGCCTCCAGAATTGAGACGCTAATTTCTCCACATCATCGCGGGGTTCGTCCTCTGGGTCATTCTGACTCGTTGAATGATGCTTCTTCTGGTGCTTTGCTAGGTTATCACTGATCACTGTAAGCATCTAGTACCACGACAACCCCAGGCGAGATAGCACCCATAGCAAGCTTATACGCAATAGGAGACTTCCAGTACAACTGTTTGTTTTACCGCAGAGATCTAGCCTCACTATGGAGAGCTCAAATCCGCTTTCTGGTGGGTAGCCCCATGCCCGGATCCCAGTAAACAAACGAGCAGCACGGGAGCACCCGGGAGCGCACGTGCAGCAAATAGGTCCAAATCGCGGGAGCACGAAACCATAAACATTCGGGAGGTCATACGGTCTCGTGAATACCAATTTACATCCCGGAAACGTACAGTTCAGGACTTTCTTGGTGGAGTGCTCTACAAGCAATCATCATCATCAGTGACCCTTCATTTACCCTCCGCGCAGCGGGAAAGGCGAGGTAGCTCACTATTAAGCTTATGCCTATTGTTGTTATACTGCAGATCAAGGTTTAATCAGCTATCGGGCCCACGAGAGAGATCACAGGAAAAGAGGGGGGTTTTTCTTTCTTTCTCGGGTTCGGGTAAGCTGGACAGTTTCCCGAGAATTGGAGTTTTGACTCACCCTCGTGGATGACCTCTCATTGCACGTTTCGCACTCATAGGGCTTCGTCCTCCGCCATTCACGTTCATCTTCCTCCGTCCAGTTCCCCCTTGCCCTCTCCTCGAGCACATCCTTAAGTTGAATATCTATCCAACGCCTCAGCCGCAGCGCTTGGGAAACCGCACCGGTGCCAGAACCCCTCGATCCCGAAGTCACCGAAGGGCTCTTCCGATTATTCTTCCTCGCCATGAATGGCGGAGGGGAGATGGTCTGGTCTGACCGAGATTGTGGGGGATAAAGCGGGGAGAGGAAGGTCAGGGAAGGAGAAAAGAGGGCTCTTTTTTTCGAACTTGAACTTGGGTTCGGGTGTGGAGTTTATCTGGTTCGGGTTGTTTAGTTAGGTTGCGTGTTATCGTTGCCAGGGGGGGTCAATAGCTTCTTTAACATTGACGGCGCCGTTGCAGCCTGTCATCATGGGTACAGTATGATACAGTACTATCATAGTACAGTACAGTAGAATGAAAGAACCCTCTACGAGCCCCAACACGAAAGAGCCTGTTCGTCCGACAT
>PYWC01000003.1:3279917-3293823 GCA_003182015.1 Tuber magnatum | reverse complement strand
TGATACCGCACCCTCCTCCTCCCCACAACCCATCAAAAAGCAAAAAACCATCTCCCCGTCACCACCCTTACCCACCGCCTCCGCCAACACCATCACAGGCCACACGAGTACCACCACCGCTACCAATACCGCCTCGTCCTCATCGCCAAGTCAGCCCTCCAGTCCGCCGTTGCCACTATCCTTACTTCCGATGGAGACGACCAAGACTACGACCATGCATTTACCCACACCCCTCCAAGGGAAGACCCCAGGTGGGGGAGGCGACTTTGTGCAATTGTTCGATCCAAAGGTGCTCGACGGGATCGACTTGAACGACCCGGTGAGACGCACGGAATGGGTTCAGGCGGTATGGGAGTACTTCCATCGCGGGGGCAGGTGGAACCCAGGACGGCGGGACGGTGAGAGAGAGGCGGGTGATGAGAGCATGGGGGACGAATGGATTCGAGATAGAGAGTTGGAGTGACTTTGCTATTATCGTGTGCTTCTATCCGGAAAAGACACGGTAGCGGCTGGAGAAGTGGGGATCGGGGGGTGTTTTGGTTGATTTTATACAGTGGATACCTGAAATTAGTTTATTGTACCCATTTTACATACTCTATCTATTTATTTCGAAACAAGAAAAGAAAATAAAACTACCTATCTCGTAACTGAAAAACTTGAGCCACCCATCACCCCGATATATGGGTCACGAGTATTTTGCAAATCCATATCCAAAGAAATACCACGTACCGAGTGATAAGCTATGTCCCCATCTCTGAACACACTACCAGTACTCGCTCGATACTAGAGTGGATTTAGATGTTTACCAGTAGAGTCATAACATTATTGCGGTATCCACCCTCACGCCAATAATATCACTTGGAAAGGAAAAAAAAAAATCCAAACCTATGAGAAACCAGGATAAGAAAAGAGGAAAATGAAAAATGAAAAATAAAAAAAATAGAGAGAGAGAAGATACTTGTAAGCTAGAAAAGAAAGAAAAAGAAAGAAAAAGAAAATAAAAAAGATAAAGAAAATAAAATAGGACTGAACCGAAACTGTATGATGACACATTTCACACATCCATCCAAGCCATTTCCATACCATAGCAAAGAAAAGAAGAAGAAAAAGAGAATAAATACTATGTAACTTGGGAGGTGGGGGGAAGTGTACTCGAGTAAGCAAACCTCCAGCTGACTAACAAAACAAAACGGACATGTGAGCAGAACCCTGTCGTGAAAAAGTGGAGATGGAAATGAAAATGAAGAAGGAAAGGAGAAAAGAAGAAAAGAAATCCACCTCAGTATACCGCCTGAATGACAAATAAATAGATATAACCCGGCCAGTGATTAAAGGCTGCGGCGGGTCCAGAAGCTGGCATTACTCCGTCTACTTTCAATTTTCTCTCCCAAGCCGAACGAAGAGGGAGGAGCAAGTAGTTAATGGTAGAAAAACCCAGGGATTTGATCTATAACTGACGACGCGAAACGAGATGCAGGTGATAAGACGTCCTCGGGAGGAGGATATCGTGTATGCGGAGTCGACCAGTTTTCCCTGTTTTTTTTTCTTTTTTTTTTCTTTTTTCCCCATTTGGGGATCCATCCATCCATATAGCCTTTGTCAAAGACTTAAGTAGACTCGGGTATAACATACCAATACAGACCACCCACAAAACAAAACAAGACAAAGGGAAAAGGGGAAAAATGAGTAAAAGTGAAAACCCCCCGAGAATTTGTAAAAGAGCGTAAAAAAACTAACTTTAGAACCACTCGTTGTAATATCCCGATAAGATACACACCCCCTCATCCTCATCTCCCCCTCCAACACAGTAACTCCAGAAAATAAGAAATGAGGAGACTAGCGTTTTCGCATAGCCCGACGCTTCTTAGTCGCAGGTGCCTTTTTTTCCTCTGGCCCCTTTTTAATTTTGTGTTCATCGCCAGGGTGGGTCTCGCCAACTGGAGACACGCTCTCCACAGTCTTAGACAAGAGAGGGCGACGGTTGTTTTCCGAGCATTCGATTGCAGGGGAACCATTTCTGATTATTGGTTTTTTAACCTCTTCCTTTGCCTCCTCTGGCCCCTTGTTGTCAACGTGTTCATTACTGGGGTGTGTCACATTGAGGGGTGACTTGCTCTTTGTGCTTCTAGTCAAACGGGTGGATTCCGGGGCTTTGCGCGAACGGGGTGTAGCTGCCTTCTTGCCTTCAGTTGAGAGGCCAGCCCCTTCGATTGGCGGTAGGTAGACCAGGAAGAATTGCGCCCGAAGAAAGAATAGAGTCCCTAGTTCACTACCCCCGCGCAGAACAGTAATGTTTTTGAAAGAGTTGCCATTGGGAGGCTTCTCGGGACCTGTGCCATTTTCTTCAAGAAGGATGCGCTCAATTTGTCCGGGGGAATGAACATCATGCATTGTTTTGTCCTCGATGCCAGCGACGGTTTGTCGCATCTGGGCCGGAGGGTAGGATAATTGCATAACACCGGTTGCCTGATCAATGGCTGTGACCTGTAGATTGAGGGTATGTTAACTCTGCTGTAGTTGGTAAGAAACGTATTGGACTCAAAAGGGACAAGTATACAATAGCTTGTTTCTCAATAAGGCTGTAACCAGCGAATTGACGTCTCAAGCAAAGGATGTCATTAACCCTGATGACATGGTGTCGGACCATAGTAGTAAGTTTGATTGAGGCTGCTTGACCTGCTAGAACCGGGTTTATGATCTCCTTTTTTTGTCCCCAAAAGGACTCCGTGGCACGGTCCTTCATGAATCGGAATTCGTCGTCGGCCCGACGACGCATGATTGAGTCGATCTGGTCACGGAATTTTTGGCTGTATTTTCCTTGTTCAAGGCGCTCTCCAATAGTACTCAATTGTGTTCGGAATCGAGTGTCGTTCCAAAAGGGAGGAAGAGTATCTGGGTTTAAGGTACCGTTGGGGTAACCATATTTACTATCATCAATCTCTTTATCAAATCCCGGGAGAAGAGTACACAATTTATTTCTTTGCTCGTTAGTGAGCAAGTCGAAATTTTCAGGAGTGATGAGACTCTGCAAATGGTTAGTTTGAAAAATGCTGATTATTAGATAACAAGCACATACCTCAAACCGGCTCACCAGTGGGTTTCTGCGTTCAATGATTGGTGGCACCCATGGCTTCTCAAGGTGTTCCTGGCAGCTAGGAGTAATCGGTCTCTCCGTTGTCCCTTCCGGTTCAATCCTTTCCGGTTCAATCCTTTCCGGTTCAATCCTTTCCGGTTCAACCCTTTCCGATTCAACCCTGTCCGGTTCAATCCTGTCCGGTTCAATCCTGTCCGGTTCAATCCTGTCCGGTTCAATCCCGACTGGTTCAATCCTGACCGGGTCGGCCCTTTCCGGTTCAACCCTTTCCGGTTCAAACTTTTCCGGTTCAACAACAGATACATTTTTAACAGGGGGAGCCACAGCTTTAGAATCAACAGCCGCATCCTTTGATTTAGCCGTATCCGCGATGGCCTTCCTTAGTTTCTTGTCACGCGAACGTGTTGGCGAAGAGACGGTGACCGCCTTTCTCTTATTCCCTCCTCGAACTCGGGGGGAAGAACCGGGAACGGACTCGGGATTGGGTGGGGCAGTAGGAGTTTGGTCAGCGGTTGCCAAATTCTCCAAGCCAACAGTCGCAAGAGACTTTTTAGTAGCTATTCTACTCGACGAACGGCGTGACATAGAATCCATAGTTTCAACCTGTTGTATTTAAGTTAGCCTATCCGTTTCGTAAGATATTGGGAAGCGCCCGTTGATGTTAATAATCTGTCTGCTGGGGAAGGGTGATATATTGGAGAGACACCACTAACGGTAACTCGGGCGATTAAACGAAATCGCTGCAGTGTCAGAATAGGAGGTTGTGAGCGGTTCAGGCTAGAATGGCAATTCATTAGAACATCTTTATATCAATGATGGGAATGGAAGCATACTATGCAATACAATAGGATATTACGGTAGAAGGTCCGATTGGGGAAGGAAAAAAAAGGTGGAGGTAATCGGAGCACCTATCTGGCACCGCTGTGGAATATATATATATATATATATATTATATAGATCGGGCGAGGTAAGGTAGAGCACAGTGGGAACGAACCAAACCAGGCAAGCAAAGTTATTCGCCTTCCGTTCTGTTTGTGTATGTGTGAAGGAAATGCGTGTGGTTGAGGGAGAGGGAAGGATGTGGGGGGAAGCGGAGAGGATGGAAGTATAGGCTGAAACAGGTAGGACCGCCCGGTGGGAGATGGGGAGGGGTTTGACGAGGGTATGAGAGAGTAGCCCTTGGGAAACCTAAGGTGACAGGAGGATGATCGTCACAACGCGTGCGCCTTGCGGCTCCCCACACCAAACAGAAAAAACCTACCCTAACCCTTGCCGAGACTTGGCATTTTCCGGGACCCCATTGGCGCTCCCGCTGTCCCTGTAGGACTTTCTACTGAAAGCCCTCTCCAGCTCCAGTATACTCGTCCAAAGTGCCGTGATGAGAAAGTAAAGCGATACTATGAACAAGCGCCCTTTTCACTGCCTACTATCGCATTATAAATCTATTATGGTGCGCTACTTTATCTCGTATGATGTTCGTTGAATAATTGGCGATGTAGTGAAGTTAGAGTTTGCGCATAGCTTCTGGAGCCGCAGCAACCCTACCCGCACCCTACAAGGGACTTCTTTGGCTATCCCCAAACAGGCACTCACAAAAATTGCCAAGACTATTAAATTTTAGTCCCAGCTCTCCCACTAGCATGGTATTTCCGTGGCAGCGGGAATGGTTCAATGCCGGCAGAGCTATCATACAGAGAACCTGAGTGTTAGAGCGCCCTAATTGTATCCTGCGAGATTCTCGGGGCTTAGAATCCATAACCTAAAATCTTTGTCCCTAGTGTTTGTTTCACCTCACATACCGGTAACCCGTGCAGGGACATTTGTCGATGCTGATACCCATACTTCATGCTTCTTTGCCAAGAGTGCCTTTGCCAGCCCAAATTTTGCGGGAGTCCCCATAAAATATTTGGGTTTGCGGAGACATTCTTAACAAAGATGCATAACCAAAGCGATAAGAGCAACAGATTGCACTTCTAAAACTACAGTAGCAAGAAAATAATGGCAAGCCGTCCTTCACCTCCGTGAATGACCTCTGTCATCGTCTCTCCTCGGTGTTCTGGACCTACTTCTCCCTCTCCGCCTGTCCCTATACTCATTGTCCCTCCTATGCCGGTGCCTATCTCGACTCCTCGTCCTGCTTCTTTGTCGCCTTTGCCTCGCTCCCCCCCTGTCTCTGTCCCGGTATCTATGCCTATCCCTGTCGTCCCTGCCCCTACTTCTACTCCGCTCCCACCTATCACTACGCTCTCTTCGCCTCTCCTTCAACGCGGGCTTAAACTCTCCTTTGACGCCATCTCCCTCGCCCCGCCCCCCAGATGTGCCGCGGAGAACATTCTTTCCAGTTCTCTTCCCAAAACCAACCCCCTTACCCTCCTCATTGTCGTCCCCGGACATTTTAATAGCCCTCTTGACCTCATCCTGGTCAACGGGATCCACGGGTCTCCTGACGACTTTGAATCCTAAGGCCTCACTAAGAGCGTCCTGTTCCGCCTCCTTGATCTTCCGGATCTCCTCCTTCCGAGCTTCCTCGGCTGACATCTCGCCAGCCCCAGATTTGGCGTACCATGTCAGATCTCTATTTTTCTGCCATCGACCGACAGCTTTAAATCAACCAGTTAGCTGGCCAGTCAAAAAAAAAAAAGCAAGAACGAAAAGCGGGGGAAGCAGCACAGATGGATATATCGCGTTGATAGGAGAACTTATGGTGAGGGTAGGAAGGAACGGACGGGTGGCGGAAAGGGATGGGGGGAGGGTAACACACGGGCCATAAGGGAATGCCCCAGATAGTTCTCACGATCCTTGTCCTCCTTGACATCTTCCCATTTAAACTCGGCCCGACCGCCACGCGAGGAATCGCCCTTGCGCAGGCCAGATAGGAGATCCATTACTGCGCGGGGTGAATAATGGCCTCAGATAAGACTCGGGGCGAAGGGAGGACCCGTTAACCGATAGCGGTTTCCAAGCGGGCGAGCGGGGGATCAGGCAAACAACGGAGCGTCGTCAAGAGATAAAAAAAAAGGCGGCCGGTAGGCTGATGGGCGATGTAAGCAAGTACAGGTAGGTATCTATCCCGTGTTTTGATTGATTGACCGGAGGGTGATCGGAACGATTGCTGAAAAAGCACTGAGCCAGCAATTCGAGTGCTCGAGTATGATAGGAGAGGGAGACGTAGAGGGTTTGTAATGCAAATGACGAAGCTCCGGCGCTTGTCTTCGCTCACTCAGCCCCCCCAGATATGAAAAAACGGGAAAAGGAAAGGGGGGGGGAAGGCGTGATTGATTTTCAACGCCTCCGCCTGATGGCACTTTACCGGAACGGGCAGAGCAGAGTCAAATTTTACTGTTCCACACACCGAACCCTAACCACTAGCTCACAGAGCCGCACCACTACAGGTGCTTTGCGCGATATGAACCCATCGAGCATAGGGTATGATACCGTATCATAAAATGGAAAATGGAGCCCTACTCCGCCTCCTCCCCCCTCTCTCTTAGCCGGACTGCCAGAATGACGCCTGTCGTACCCCATCTACGCCTTTGGTATGATATCGCCCATTCTCTCGCAGGGAAGGAGAATTTCAATAATGCCCAAAACGGAGCACTTTCCCGGAAAATCTTGCCCCGCCGTGGGCCCCTGTGGTCCGGATGGGCGGGTCACAGGCGGGGGCATTTTGAGCGGGAATTCAGAAATTTGAGCGCTCCCTCAAACTATGGTGGCGGCGGGTGGTCTTTTTTTTTTCTTTCTTTTTTTCCCACTCTTTTTTGGTCGAGTGTGCCGTACTGGTCAGGCGTGTATGGTACTGTAGGATGTAGTCTCAAGAGTTTCATCTGATCTTGAAATGCAGGGTTTGAACGAATGGGAGAGTTGTGACGAAAAATTTTTCACGGGGAAGGAAGGTGCTGGCAATTGCAACAACACGAGCAGTTTGGTAGAATGCCGCTACCGCACAGTAGGTAAGATACCATTCTTACCCCAGCAGTCTACTCTACAATACGGTACGGTAGATAGATTAATGTTCGCCACTTCCGATGTCCCGATTGTAACGTGTGAGTTTTTTTTTTTTCCCCCTTTCGTCTCCCCTGTCGTACTGTTTTTCGCTGGTGGCGATGGTGGCGGCGGTGGAAATGATAATGAGGGTATGAATGGCGGATGGATGGACGGAGGGAGGGGGAGGGAGGAGGACGTCGTGGGCGCTTACAGTACGGTATGTGCAGGATCAAGTAGTTCTTAAATCTTCTATTTTCTCCTCCTCAAATACATCGGGATGCAGGGGGGTTTACTCTACCCTTTCTCTTGCTCACTGGCTTGCTCAGCCTTTACTTGAGGGTTGATCCACTGCTCAGGCACAGGCAGATGCGTCTGTATCTATCGTGATTGTAGGGGCGGCGGAGGAAAGAGCGGGGGGGGAGGGTTGGGTTACATTGTATTTTATTATTATTATTTTTTCTCCCTCTCCCTTTCCTCCCCCTTCTCTATGCTTGTGATCATATGATATGGGGAAGATAACTTATGACACGGAATGGTATCCGTACGGGAGTCAAGGTTGGACCTGAAGGACTACACGTATCGTATACGGGACATAATTATGCTGCACGAGTACTCTATCCACCGCATGGACCGCACAATGCAGAATGCAGAAGCAAGTTGGAAACAGATTGCATGATAGATATGGGGTGCAGGTGGCTAAGCATCTCCAACCATTCCTCAAATTCAGGTCTATTCCATACAAGACAGGCCGGTGCAGCCTTGCCATTCCTCTAACAGGGGGAGTGAGGGAGGGAGAGGGGGGGGGTTGATCACTAGGTTGCCCTTCTTCCCTCTCCTTCTCTCAATGTCTCTCTTCCAATTGCCGAAACGGAGAGAAGTTGTGATATTATTTTTTGCTTCTTCCTTCACCTCTTCTCTGCTTCACAATGCTACAGCAACAATTGTTTGGCTACCCTTCCATTCCGAACAATCACATTTTGGCTGGAAGGGGGGGGTTACCGTGAGAGAAGAAAAAAAATAGGTCTCGTTTCCGGTGGGTCGCAAAAAAAAAAAGAAAGAGAAAAAGAAATTAGGAAAGAAAAAGGACAGTTTTCGCGATGCTACCGAAAAGTCTGGTATGCAAGTTGGTGCGGAGACGGGGTGTGACAATAAAAAAAGGAAATAGATGTGAAGAGATGTGGACGTTAGATGTATGAATGGGAAAAGTACCGGCCGCTGATGAAAACGATCAAAAAAAATAAAAAGAGAAGGGAAAAAAAAAAAGGTATTTTAAGAGCGCATCTGGAAGGGGATGATATATCGTTTTTACTTTATTTTTGTTCTTACTTTTTTCGCTCCTTTGAGCTCGATGTGGAGGGAACGAGAAGNCGGTGACTGACTTTGTTCGCAGTCGGCGTAAACACCTCCTTCGTTATCATTGCGATCCTTGTCCCATCCTTTGACCGAATCATGGCTTTCCTCGGATCCGCGCTCTGCTTCTCAATTTGCGTCGTCCTCCCCATGATGTTCTACCTCAAGATCTACGGGGAGGAAGTGCCAAAGAAGGAGCGTAGGGTGAATCAGATCCTGATTGTAGTTTGCACTATACTGGCAACTGTTGGTACGGTCGCAGCGTTCGTCCCTAAGGAGAACCTGGGAGCGTAGAGAGCTATTGTCTTTTCTTTCTCTTTTTTTTTTTTGTTCGTGTTCTCTTCGCTATTATACAATGGCCTAGTAATTTTCCTTTCCTGGGTTTAAGACAAAAGTCATTTTTTCGGGGGCGCATTATGTTTTTCACTTCCTCTTGTTTCTTTAGTTTTCGGCCGTTTCGGGGCAGGTATAACGGAGCGCACAACTGTTAAACTAAAGGCTGCCATGTTTTCCTTCTGAATGCATATTCGTGCTACATATCGTGCTGTTTTCGGGACTTTTGTAGAGCTATCAGTAGACTTCCCCTAGTTTATCCGAACCAGCGTGATTGGACAACGTATCCGAGTGATGAGAGGTGATTGCCAAGATGAATGCTAACAATTGTATTGTCGTTCCATCGAGGCTCAGCTCATCATGTCGATAACCTTACCGAAGCCAACTCGACTATCCCCCCCAACTTTCCCTCTCAACACCCCACCATCATCGCTAAACTCACCTCACGAACTTCAACACCGTACCAAAAAACCCCCCGACGGGCAAACAAACCACTAAATCAAAAAAATCAAAAAAAATCGGACATGCCCTACCCCTGGCGCTTCCCAGTTCCCAAACTCCCTTCCTCCCCCGCCCTCCGTACCGCAGGCATATACACCTCCGGAGCCCTCGTGACCCTCCCCCATCCTCTTCCCCTTCCCCCCTCCACATGGATAGAGAACTAACGCCCCAGCTAATGCCCTAGTTCTCCTTTGGCTTCTTCCTCCTCCTGGATGCCGCAGTTTACAGCAAGCACGTGAGCGGCGGCGACGTGCACATCACCATCGTGGACTGGATCCCGCTGATCTGCAGCATCCTCGGCATGCTCACCATCAACTCCGTCCATAACAGAGTCGCCGGGGACTTCGGTTACAACAGTGGCAGCGTCCCGTGGGAGGCGAAATTGGTGCTCTTCATCGGGCTCGCCCTCATGGCTGGTGGGCTCGCGGGGGCCGCTACGGTGCTCGTGATGAAGTATGTCGTGCCCGGCTATCCTTGGCCCACTCTTGGCTTTGGAGTGGCGGGGGTTTTGGGGAGTGCTAGTGTTATGTTTTCTTCTCTTGTGTTGTGGGTGTCGCAGACTATGGAGGATGCTTATACGTATAATCTTTCGTTGTAAAGGGGTGAATTTCTTTTCTTTTGGAGTGGGTGGGGTTTGTGTTGGGTTGTAGGTTGGGAATGGGGGGGGGTGGAGAAGGGCGGTGATAGCTGCGGCGTCACTTATAGTAGTAGTAAATGGCGAGTGAGTAGGGAGAGAGGGCGGGCATTGGACGGCGCCGCTGGACATCGCGTACCAATACAATAGTCCTTTAGTATTGTTTCACCCCTCTCTTGTTTCCCCCATTATTGTTACATTCGATTTCTTTCTCTCTTTTTTTTTTTTTCCACAAAGTTATAAGATTTTCATTTTTTTTTTTGAAATATTCTGCTGGGTGGGTTTTGCCTTTCGCTCGGATGTGCGGTACAGTACCGGTATCGTATCGTACCGGTATTGGATGGTTAAGGGGTGTTGGCGAATACGGTATTTAGCACGAAATTGGGAGTGGGCCGTTTTGTTTTGCACTTTCCATCACCGTTGCGGTGATGAGGTTATGATACCCGTTATGATAAGCTGGGTGCACAAACAGTCACTCGTTCATTACTACACTGTTCGTTGGGGCAAGTAACGGAGGGTAAAGATAAAGTGTCGGTAGGGTATTTGTACCCTTCACTATATTTCTCACGGAACGGTGTCTAGGCTAAATTGCTATCATACGTCATCCTGTCCCCCATCCTCATTAGTAATACGGGAAGTGCACAAAGAAATCTGTACTACCCTGCCTTAGCCGAGTTAATACTCCTCCTTAAGCACCCCCTTTAACCTCCCCATCCCCTCCTCATACTCGTCAATCTTCCTCTGCGCCTCGGCCATCTTAGCGAGCAGGTATCCCACCCTCCCCTTCGGCCGATGCGGCAGCCCGGCAATCTTCTCGAGTTCCTCGCCCGCCTTCTGGATGACCGCCGTCTCCATCTTGATCAACGAAGCGTAGCTCAAAAAGTCCATGCGGGCGCACAGCACGCGGTCCTTCAAAAGGCGTCTGAAGGCTGCCTGGAACACGGGGCGCCCAGGCTTGACACACCAGGGGCGACCATTCCTCGTTACGATGGTGACGAGCTCAGCCTGTTCTAAGTTCTGCAGCGCATCTTCGCCGGCAAACTTAAACAGGTCGTGGACGAGTACCTGGTGGTAGGCGACCTCACCCTTCTCCGCGAGCATCTTGATGAGGTGCCAGGCTTGCTCGGTGCTCCAGGTGCGCTTGCGGCCACGACCAGCTTCCTCGAGGCAGTAGAGCTTGAGGATCTCCTGTGCCGAGGTTTCGATGATTGCGCCGACGGCCTGTTTCNGGGGTTAAGGAATCCCAGGACGAAGAGGGCATTAGCGAAAATCCTTCAATCGAACTAGCTTTTTTTTCTTCTTCCTCCTTCAGAATTGGTTCCGCCTTCACCTCTTCGCTAGGGACCACGAAACCATAAACCGTAGACCGGCAAGAATATACCGGTAGTTAGATAGGGTGACCATTACGACAAGGGTCGGATCTCATATTCCAACCCTACATCCTCCCCCTCTCCCTCTCCCCACCTTTCCATAATTCCCCCCCCCCCTCCGCTGGTATGCTACTGGAGGAGCACCGGTAGGGTTCTGTGGCTGTTGGAGGGTTCTTCGTTCCTTTCTGGCAAGGTGGGTGTGCCTGTCCGCTCATGGTATATTTTATATCAGGGCCACTGCAATTGGGTGGTAGGACTACCGTATTGAAAACTCGATAGATATCTCTTGCCCCTTCCCTCTTTTCCCCACCGCCAACCACAATAACTGCTACCGCCTCTCTCCTGCTCAGCATTTATCTGCTGCTCTCGATCCTCCTGTTGCTGCCACTACCGTCCAGTCTGCAGCTCAGGTGTGAGAATTGTTTCTGTCGTTGTTCTGCTACTGCTGAGAGCGTTTGTACTCAATACCCCCAGCTTCCATGAGTTATTCGGCCAAAAACGACGAAGCAAACCTCTCCTCCGGGTCTCCGACACCTACTCCGGATGCATGCTTTCCTGTCCATCGTGATATCTCCCCATCTTCAAGCTCTCCTAATGTAGATATCCCTCCTCAGGGGTTACGGCAGCGAAGGTATGCTTCCACCCGATCATTCTGCTTTTCGGTGTGAACGGGACACAGCGTTCCCGGGCTTTAAACCTCTGCTGCTTTTTACTTTCTCCTCCATTGGGATTTGGGCTCATTACAAACATTATTTGGGATCAGGTCTTCCCTTTCACTGGGTCTGGATGCAATTCGCTACGCGGGAGGCGTGAATTCCCTTGACAACTTTGCTCGCTCTTGGACTAGAGCTGCTGGCTACTTTGAAATCACACCATCCCGGCAATCCTTCGTTTCTGTCGATCCCTCGAGGGACGAGGAGGAGCCTGCCTCGTCCTCCGCTATAGATGACGAAAGCTATTACGACGACGCCGAGGTCACCCGGCACCTCGCTGCGAGGGCTTCCCCACCGGCAGCTGGCTTTGGATCTTATGGCTCCATCTCGAGATACGGGGGTATTGGTACGGGTTTTCCCGGAGTAAGATTGGATGATTCAGCCACCAGACGCGCCGCAAATTTTTTTGTCCAGAAGCAAACTGCCGATGAGGTGGTTGTTGTGGATGAGACTCTGGATAAAGAGAGGGAGCCGCTCCTTGTGCAGACCGTTACAACGGAAAGTGGAAGGGTCGAGCAGATTATTATTGGGCAGAGCACACTACCCCAAACCGTCTTCAATAGCGTCAACGTCCTTATCGGGATTGGTCTTTTGAGTTTACCGCTTGGTTTGCGTTACAGCGGGTGGTAGGTTGTCTCGTTAACTCATCATACCTATCTTGCATCGGAATGAGCTGACAGGGATTTGGGTGATATAGGCTGATAGGGTCAATCTTCTTGGTCTTTTCCGCCCTGATAACGAATTACACCGGAAAGCTTCTCGCCCGCTGCCTTAACAAGTCCCCTAATCAGTCGTTGGTAACTTATTCCGATATTGCCTACATTGCTTATGGACACAAATCGCGGGTATGCGTTTCGATCCTCTTCTCGCTAGAGTTGATGGCGGCATGCGTTGCGCTGGTTGTCTTGTTCTCGGACAGTCTGAATGCACTATTCCCTCAGATTGATAAGCTGCAGTGGAAGATCATTGCGGGTTTTGTGTTGACTCCGTTGAGCTTCCTGCCCTTGAAGGTGTTGAGTTTCAGCAGTATTCTGGGGATTCTCTCCACTTTCAGCAGTGAGTCGCTCCCCGCGTAGAGGCGAGGCGGTTGTGAGGCGTTCTAACGATTGAAACAAGTTGTTATGATTATCTTTATTGATGGCTGGTTGAAGCCCGATGCCCCTGGGAGCTTGAGAGAGCCGATGCCTACCTATCTATTCCCCCAGAGCTGGTGGACAATACCGTTGAGCTTTGGCTTGCTCATGTGTAAGTTGCCCGAACTGCCTCGGCCTTAAGCCCAAAGATGCTGATGTTTGTCCAACAACTAGCCCCTTGGGGAGGCCACAGTGTGTTCCCAAACATATATAAAGATATGCGTCACCCAAAGAAGTACAACAAGGCTGTTGACATCACCTACTCCTTTACTGTATGTATTACTTGGGGCAAAGCAGTTTAAGTTCATACTACTAATTGGTTTTTAGTTCGTCCTTGACATAGCCCTCGCGATCACCGGCATATTGATGTTTGGAGATGGAGTGTTGGACGAAATTACCTCGAATATTTTGGAGCTCCCTGGGTATCCCTCCGCTCTCAGTATGGCCATGGTAGCGTTTGTTGCGATCATTCCGTTGACCAAGACTCCTTTGAAGTGTGTCCCAATCGCCCTGTATCTCTGCCCGTAATGCTAACTAGATTTTAGTGCACGACCAATCGTTACTACTCTTGAGATCTTCGCTGGTGTAGATCAGCGAGCCATGACTTTGCAGGGGGAATTTGATGGAATGTCTGGATTAGCCCGCGGTTTCTTGAGAGGCCTTATCAGGAGTAACCCCCCCCCAGTCTCTCTTCCTCCCTCACATTCTCTCTCTCTCTCTTGGCCTTTCCGTTCGTCCTCTGTCCTGCCTGCTGCCCTGTCCCTGCCTGCTGCCCTAACCTGCACTCTGCAGCA
>PYWC01000003.1:3229148-3271340 GCA_003182015.1 Tuber magnatum | reverse complement strand
TGGCGGTGCTTGGAGGCTTACAACATGAGTTGCGCTATCATATCATATCATGCTGCGTCGCGTGGGTTGAGTCGGGCAAATCGTTAGTACATGAGATGGGATTGGAGATATTTGTAGCCGGTTGGTGAGGGCAGATGTGTGCGTCATATCATACGGCACCTGAGGGGCGGGGGAGGATTGGTGCTGCTGCAGGTCGGTGTTTCGCTGTAGGGTAGGTGGGTGATGTGGTATGGTTGGGTTGTGTGGTATTAGGTATCTGCGAGGGGGGTAGGTGCGGGGGAACGGGTATGATAGCTCGTTCTCCGTGAAGGAGGTTTGGACCGCATGGCAGAATCCCTGGACTACAAGTGTTCATAGATCGATAGATTATCTCCTAGCAATGGCGTATCACAGGAACTTCGCACTATGCCATTATCTTGAGATACCCCAACATCACGTCTAGATGGGAAGTTATGATATCATAGAACTTGGTATAATTTGCGGGTGTGCCCTAATAAATAACACAATGAATACTACCATAATAAATATCATACAAGCACAAACACAAGTTGCTTTAACCTCACCGGAGCACTCGGGTCCATGGAACACATGCCATGGCTCGCGCCTACTCCTAAGCCCCGATTGAACCTAATTCTATGTAATCGCACCTCGTCGTCTCGGACGGCCAAAGCCTAGAGCGGATCACCCGAGAGAAATAATGGGTAAACCTTTTATGAAAAAAAAAAAAAAAAAAAAAAAAAAACTCCCCTCGAAATTGAGCGATAATTGAGCAACAAGTAACCCATACAAAGAAGGCCCCGTTAGGGAGCGGGGGAGGAAGTAAAAAGATACCAAGTGCGGGTAGAAGTCCGCAGTGAATTTCCAGCTACTCATTTCTGGATCTATTTTTCCTACTGCTGAGTCTCCTTCACCGTGCCTCCCCCCACCCCCCAGAGAGCAAGACTTTAATCCGCGCATAAAAAACAGAAGCCCTCATGAATTGACTGGAATCTACTAGTACTTGCCGATTCATAAAGTATCCGGACGCCTCGGCGCCAAGATAGACGTTAATCAATACCAAAGTGTCCGGATACTTTACGAGTTGGTAACCAGAGGGAGGTATGAATTGGGGACTCTACCGGAAGCAAGTGAGAGGGATGATGGGGAGGAGGATGAAGACCCAGAGGGGCATTCTGCCCGTACTGTACTCCTCCCAGGTGGACCATACACCATGTGTACTGCTGCACACTCCACCACCCGTATGTTAACGTTGAACATTAGGCGAGTACAGTACCCTCGCTGCAGAAACCTGAATACCGGTTATTGGACGGACCGTATGCCGTGTAGTTGAAAATCCCCAACTCTGGAAAAGTCCCGAAAAACACAGCAAAGGGCGAGCCGCACAGCCCCTCGCAGAGATGTGGAGAAAAAAGAAAGAAATAAGTAAAGAAATACCGGTACCGAACCTTGCCAGACGAGGCAACTCCAACGACAAATCATAGCACGGTCCAATTATTCCAATTTCCACGATAGTGAGAATCTGGGACAACGGGGCACGACCATTGCCCAACCCCAGACGCCAAATTAACTCGGCCAAGACAAAGCTTAACCCAACCACCACCGTTTCTGGGGAAAGTAAGAAAAACAATAAAACAACCCTTGTGGAGACACGGTAGGCGATACGGTAAGGAAGGGGGAGACAAAAAAGTCAATTCCGACGTTTGGGGTGTGTTATCAGGGGAGGTAGATAAGATCTGCGCCAGATCACTGGCAAGCGATCGGGGAGTTTTGCATGACAAGTCGGCTGGTTTGGGTAATCGTGCTGTACTCGAGGACTTGGATCCGACATCTCTCGGAGGTATGACACCGGTAACCAACACGCACCCTTAAAGAGAAACTCCCTTCCCCTATCACATCACACTGCACTCGGTACTGTGCCGTACCCGAGTACTGAAGCATTTGAGAAAATCTCAGCACACGCTGGGGCGCGATCTACTTTCCGTTTCCCCACCAGGAATATGTTGAGGGGAGGGGTATCTGCAGTCGGAGTTCCTTGCGAAGAAAAATATCACTCAACTTCAACCCCTAAAGGACTTGTAACCGCTGCTCCGACGAAAATTGCGGCTCTATTAGATGATGCAGTGGGTGATCCTCTGCACATTGATAGGGAGAAAATGGGAATATCTCAAAGTTTCATGGAGATGTTGGGGTTCAGGAGTATTTTTTTTTGTTAAATCCTTTGATTGTTTATAGGGTACAATCTCTGTATACAACCAGTAGGTTACGACATAAAAACCCAAACACACAACAAACAAAAGAAAATTATAAAATAATCCAACAAACCAAATAACAAAATTCATCTAGGCGCTCAGGCCTTTTACCCCATCCTTTCTCAAACTCAACATATTAAGAAAGCAACTGTGACATTCTGGTAAAGGGCGTATCTCCTTTTAATGGAAAATTAACCTTACGTTTCGAAAACAACTTCAACAAATCATTCATAAAACCCATTTCTTCTTTCTTGAAACCAAACACCACTGAATTCGTGCCAAAATCACGGACCCTCTCGTCTAGTGTCCTCCAAGTCTTCTCCATTACCGGGCATCTATCTATTACATGCTCCAGTGTGTCTTCTTCCAGTTCGCATCTCCTGCATGTGCGGTCTTGCTCCCTTGTCTTCCAATCCTTCTTATCTGCGTGATAGCTCTTTCCTGCCTTGATCTGATGTATCTGCCCTGCTAGGAACTTCGGCTTGTTCATATATGTCTAGCAGGAGCAATACGGTGGTTTCCACTTGTACCTTTCTGGGTATGGGCGTTTGCACCAAAGGTGATAAACTTGACTCCTGATACGATCTACTCCCGTCCAGTACTTCTCAACATTCGCGTCTGAGGTCATGTAGAAGGGATGCTGTAACGTGTTCGGGCCAGGTCCTAGTTACGTAGCGGTACGATAGGAGCAGATGGCTTCTTGATCAACAAGAAGGGAGCGCTGCTAACTAAAGGAGGCTTCGAACGGGGTGTAATAAGAGATCAAAGAAGTAACCGTTCAAGCAAGTATATTAAGAATACTGTCTGTCGAAGTCTGCTGTTTCCACTGCGGGAATTAGTGGTCTTTAAATACAGCATATTGCTTATCTCCAGTATGAGCGATATTCCAAAATGTTGTGTGTATCAACTGATAGCACACGAAACAATACAAGTATCAAACGATACTGTGAAACCAAACATAAAATAACCTAGTACTCATACCGGTTACACTCCCAAAATAAAATAACAATTTCACCAAATAAAATAACCTAATGAAATCCTAATAGTCGGTAAACCCGCTATTCTCCTAAAAGTCCACATAGGACCCATCCTCATCGTCATTGCTATCTTGCAACAATCTCATATCGCCCTGCAACATCCATTCCGCACCCTGTAACCATCTCTCCAAACACTCCTGACACGGCGCTCCGCGCAAAAAGCAACCTGACTCCGAGTAGTATGGTAGGTCCACGAAGTTTCGCACTATCCAGTCCTCCTATTTCTCCGTTTCGACATCGATTCGCCTGCAATCCTTGCAGTGATCGATATAGAATATCTTCCAGTATGCGCTTAGTGGGATGATTTCTTGATATAGCAGGTATCCCAAAATGAGATCTTGTCCCTTTATGCTTACTTCTTCGTAGTTCGACATTCTTTAGTTTTCGTGAAGGGGTAAAGGTTGGCAAGATTTTTTTTTTAAAAAATTTTTCTTTTCGGTTTTGGAGATCTGGTAGTGTGGTTTTTTCTCTTCGGAAAGGGTTGAGGGATGGCGGGTGGCATTTATGTCTCGGTGTTGGACTTGCTCAGATGTTGGCATTGCTTAGGTGTTGGTCTCGCTTAGGTGTCGGCCTCGCTTAGGTGTCCAGGGGAAGGTGTGTGTGTAACTGGTATGGGTACTAGGTTGTTTTATGTTTGGTTTCATAGTATCGTTTGATACTTGTATTGTTTCGTGTGCTATCATTTGATACACACATTGTTTATGTTTAGTTTCACAGTATCGTTTGATACTTGTATTGTTTCGTGTGCTATCGGTTGATACACACATTGTTTTGCAATATCGCTCATACTGGGGATAAGCGACATGCTGTATTTAAAGACTGCTGATTCCCGTGATGGAAACAGCAGACTTCGACTGACAGTATTCTTAAAATATACTTGGTTGAACGGTTACTTCTTTGATCTCCTATTACACTCCGTTCGAAGCCTCCTTTAGCAAGCAGCGCTCGCTTCGTGTTGTTCACGAAGCTATCTGCTCCTATCATACCGCTACGTGACTAGGGCCTGGCCCGAACACGTTACAGTGTGGCACTTAATTTCGGTTTCTTCCGTTTCCATACACATCTCACACTTTTCTGTGCTCAGGTAACATCCCCTTCCAAAGTGGAATACCTCAGCCACTGTTTCACCCCACACCCTTCCCGTTGACGCGGTTGTTATATCTAGGCATTTGTTGCAAATATGTGTGAATAATCGGTGTATAAGGTATCGTCTTGGGATAATATCACGGTTCACCAATAGTCCCATTAGCTGCTGGCGCAGTCTCTACAGCACTTGCTCATAGTTGGACATCGTAAGGCTGTTGGATGCTGTATTTCTTTTCCTTGTTATTCCCAGTACTTAGCCTTGGCCAGCTGCGCTAGGTATGCTACTTCATCTTCCATAACCCGATTTTCATCTTCGCTGCTTTCGAAATCGCTCTCAAAATAGGCTGACCAAAATCTATCTTGTATCTTTTCATCTGTATCTGGACGGAGGTGTTGTATTTCCGGTAGGGTTGGTCTCCATGCCACCATTACATGGTTTATTGTAGGGGGTAGCGCGTCCTCTGGTTTGTTGTCCTCCCACCATTGGTTTACTAGTTCCATCACATTTTCTAATCCTTCGAGGGGTTCCGAACTGTTTTCTCTTTCCGGATATCCTGCCCATTTTACTAGGAACTGGTCGCGGTTATCATGCTTCCTGTGGTCTCGTATAACCTCCACTTCCCATTCTGGTTTCTCATTTACCGTGATTGGAGGTGGCTTTGTGTGGCTTCTTCTGGGGAAGGTGGTATCATCATTAGGGAGGTATTGTTTCATAGTAGATGCGTGGAATGTTGCTTGCTGGTTCCTGTACAATCTGCTGTCCATTTCTACCATGTAATTTTGTGTGTAGTCATCATATTCAATTATCTTGAATAGTCCTTGCCTGTGCAGTTGCAGTTTCTGGCTTCGCCCTGATTCCATTGTGAAAAGGCTTCCATAAACCAACAGCAGGTTACCTTTCCCTATCGGTTTATGGTGTCTGTGCCCTTTTGCTGCTGTTCTTGTGCTCCTAAATCGCGCTATTTTGATAGCATTAAATGCTGTGTTCCAGATTGCTTGGTGTCTGTTCAACAATTCGTCGGCAGCCAGTACTGTGGAGTTCTTGAAGTTCGCTAGAGGAAGTAATGGGTAGTTTTTCCCAAACATAGCTTTATATGGTAACATACTGAGAGTTGCTGACCATCCTGCATTTAGGTATGCTACTTTCTCCGGTATAGCATCAAACCAATTGTTTTATCTTACATTGACTAGGTTTCGAAGAGCTGTCTTTAATTCTCGAATTTTCCTCTCGACTTGTCCATTCGTTTCATGATGGCCTGGTGCCGCCTTGATATGCTCAATGCGTAGCGATCGGCACTGCTCTCTCCACACATACGACTCAAATTGTGGGTCAGCATTGCTTACCAGAGATGTTGGGTAGCCAATGTGTGTAAATAATTTGTTGTGTAGGAGTTTCCAGGTTGTTATTGCCGTCACTTGCTTAGTTGTAGGTATGAGCCATGGGAATCCCGAAAACCTATCCATCACAACTAGGATTGTGTCATATCCCCACGAATTGTGGAAGGGTCCTGCAAAACCAATGGCTATTAACTCCAAAATTTCCGATAGTAGGACAATCGTCTGCGCCTTTCCTTCTGGTAACTTTGTGGGTTCTTTATTTATCTGGCATGTGTGGCATTGGGCCACATACGCTCTGAAGTCGTTTTGCATTTCAGGCCAAAATAGGTACTCGGTAGCGTACCGTAGGTATTGTTCAACACTGTTGTGGCCTTTGTTGTGGATTTCGCTAATGACATACTCTCTTAACGTCGCATTTCCGTATGCGGAGCCTTTTAGGATATACAGGCAATCTTCTCCGTATCTGGTTTTTGTATATAGCATTCCGTTTGCAACCTTCTAGGAGGAAAAGTCTCCTGTGGAGTCCATACTTTCGTTGACCTTTTTTCAACTCGGTTCCTTCCGGTATGCTGCAACCATATGTACCCGGAACGATCTGATCATTTCATTGACTACTTGTAAGGTATCGTGTTCGTCTTCTATCTCGCTTCCTCTGGTTGTCTCAGGTAGGTCTTCCTCCTCACTGGTTTCTATGATATCGCAAAGTCCTCGTCGATATTCGCTCATCGTTGCGGGTATAACTGAAACTATTGTTTCATTTGTTAAACTTTCTAGTCATTCTGCTCACCTAATAGGTGGTGGGCTATCACGCCCTGGCATTCGGAATCCCGCTATTGTCTCATAGGTAATGTCCTCTATCAGTTCCGCTCATCCAACAGGTGGCGGACCATCTGGTTGTAGCATATGGAAAGCCAGGGCTTCCGGGTTTAGCAGTGCCGCAATTGCATAAGATCTGGGCATTGGCTGGGCAACGGTGGACAGTCCTTCCCCAGCACTATCCGGTCTTCTGCCGATCGTTTGTTGCCATTCCCCATCATTAATTTTGGGGGACTCCGGAGGGCTTGGGTCGATGTCTGTGCTTGGGGGACTTGGTTCTTCTCAAAGAGGTTGAGGGGTCGGGTTTCTCCGCTGTCTAGGGTGGTTGTTTGTGAATTTGATCTCGGTCTGATGATATAGGCAATGATCCACATAACAGTGCGAGTAGTGCAACGTGCTATGTTGGAGTTCCTCCGGTGGCATGCTTCGCAGGGTACACTGGTCGCCCCAATCATTTCCTGCAGTTATTGAGCAAGGGCTGGTAGAGGGTATCGGAGCCTCGTTAGGGCACTCAGTGTATAAGTAAGAAGGGGAGGTAGGGGAGACATCTCCTTCAGGTTCCATCGTGTTTGATTCTTGCTCGTAGAGTGTGTTATCCGAGATGTCGTCTGCTTCCTTCATATGATCATGGACATAGAGTGGATTCAAGTCTGATCCTCCCTCATATATCTGGGAATAGGTATCAGCTAAATAGTTCGTACTTCCTGGTGTGTATACTATCTTTGTATCGTACTTTTCCAAGGTACTGAGCCATCTAACTTGTTTTCTGCGTGGGTTCTTTGCCATTCGTAGGTGTGTCAGGGGTTGGTGGTCTGTAACTATTGTAAAGGAATTTCCCATTAGCACGTTGTGGAACCGGTTAAGCGCTTTCACTATTGCTAAGGCCTCTTTATCAGTGGTTCCATAATTAATCTGTGCATTTGTGAATTTCCTGCTGTGTAAAGCGGCTGGTCGAGCTGTCTCGTAGGTGGGTTCTTGTCCTACCCATGCCCCTATCCCCAAATCAGAGGCGTCCGTTACTAGCCAAATTGGTTCCTTGCTTCTTGTATCTATTGGTCGCATGACTTGGTGATTGATAATTCCTTTTTTTACCATTTCGAATGCGGTCTCATGGGTTGTTGTCAATACGAATTCGGCATTCACCGTCAAATCCGTTAACGGTGCTGTCATGGTCGCATGATGTGGGAGGAACTGGGCGACATAGTTCACTATCTCCAGGAATCGTTGCAATTCCTTTTTGTTCTGAGGCGTTTCCCCACCTGCGATAGCCGATGTTTTTTGGAGGGATGCATGGATTCCTTCATTATCCACAATGTGTCCTAGTACTTCTACCTTGTCTGCAAATAGTACTGACTTCCTTTTGCTGGCATAGAATTTTGCCTTTCTGAGTCAGTCACATAGCTGCCATATGTGCTCTTCATGCTCTTCTGGTATATCCGAGGATATGAGAATATCATCAATGTATACCTATACAAATTGATTTAAATATTCGCTTAGTAGGTCTTCCATTATTCGCATAAATGTTGGTGGTGCATTCATGTCTCCTTGTAGTATTACTTTGCTGACAAATCCTCCGAATGGTGTTTTGAAGGAGTTGAACTTAACTCTGTCCTTGTCCAACTGTGTTTGGAAGTATGCGTCACTTAGGTCCATCTTACCTGTGAATTTTGCTCATCCAATGCGGTTAAGTATCTGCCCCTGATTGGGAATTAAAGGACTATCCATAATCGTGTTATCATTTCTTAGTTTCAGGTCCACCAGGGGGCAGATCCTTCCATCTGACTTGGGTTATACAAACATAGGTGCCGCTTCGGGAACTTCCTGTCATACAATAACTCTAGCCCGTAATTTCTTGTTTATCTAGTCCATGAGTTTTTCCTTATATGCTCCTGGGATTGAGTATGTCGGTTGGTCTTTTAGGTCTGTTGGGTCTTTCAGCCGAATGTGATGGTTAATCTTGTGCTTAGGGGGTAGTGTCTCAGGGACCTTGTCCGGGAATACATCCTTGTATTCTTTCAACAGTGTTGCTGAAGTTGTATCTGTCACTGCAGCTCAGACTTTCCTGCTTGTTGGTTTGCATAGTACTCACAGTTTGTTATCGGGAAACTCCACTGCTATGTCACCACACCTGATAAGGGTGTTGTGCCTTTTCAGGAATAGCATTGCAATCAGAGCGTCGCACTTTGCCAAGTTCTCTACCAACATCTCCTGATTTGTCCATTTCTTTTTCCCGATTCCTATGATCAGCCCACATTTTTTATTGCTTGAGGAGCGGGAGCCTTTCATGGCCATATTGACCATTGTCGGTTGGGGTAGAGGCTTCGTAGGGATGCCATGGGTAGAGATAAAGGTGGCGCTAATTATGTTGCAGCCAATTGTTCCCGTGTCAAATAGTACCTTTGCTGGGTGGCCTTCTATGTGAATCGTTCCTTCCAGAGCGTCACGGGGCTTAATTGCCAGTGTTGGTTGCGTTCAGAGGCTTTCCATTTCCACCAAGCTTATTTCCACTTCATCGTACTCGGTTGCATCCATGTGGTTTGTACTCGCTTCTCGCTTGGCTGTTTTACTCTTTCCCTTTTTAGTATAGCAATCCTTTGCGTAGTGCCGCTTTTTCCTGCATTCAAAACATGTGCCTTCATCGTGTCATTTCTGCTTCTTATCTGGTTTGTTTTTCCACTCCTTGCGGTATGTTTTATCCTTTTTTGCATTGTCTCACGATGATAATCCTTTGCTGCTCTTCTGCTGTGGTATGTGGGTTCGGTAAAGTCCTGTTTCATACCGGATAGTGTCCTTACGTTCAGCCCGTTTGACTATCTTGTCAAAGGGATCTTCCTCTTCCTCCATGGGTTCTACCTCCTGGCATAGTCTGGGATGCATTGCTTCATACAGTCTCTGTTGAAGCGTGTATTGAGATACCGTCCTGGTAGGCAATCGTCCATGATACATTAAGAGATCTGTCGCGACTAAGGTTATTCTTTCCGTTTTGCCATTTCTTACTTGCTGGATATCCTTGAACCTTTTGTATAGTTCTTCCATATTCCGCGAAGATGAGAATCTTTCTCCCAGGTATTTTATCAGGGTCATTCCTCCGATTTTTTCCCCACTCTCATAGTGGTTCATCGCTTGGTGGTATGCTTCCTCTGCCATTTCAGTACTGAAGCTTCCAAAGTACGCTCCACTTCCTTCTTTGGTTTTTTCCACTCCGTACAGGGCCAGGTATTAAGAAGTGGTTGTTACCCATCGGTCAAATGCTTCAGGTTTTAAATCGTCCTATTCGCCCGAGAATGAGGTTGGCAGTAGAAGTTGGCTCTTAGGTCCTGTTCGCCTGGCCCGGCAGATTCTCCTTCCGACATATCGTGTTCGGATTCTTCGTTACTGGAGCTGTCGTCTGACGAGCTTTCTGGAGAGCTGCTGGGAAAGTTGCCTGGTCCTTGCTTTCCTACTGAGCGGTCTGATGTTTCTTCATCGTCGTCTTTCTTCTTAGGTGTGCCAACAGATATGTTGCCTTTCTTTGGTGGTTGCGCCGGTGCCTTTCCTTTACTGGGGCTGGGGGGAAATAGCCCAGGAAGGCTGGTTGCTGCCTTTACTAATTTGTCAGTTGATTCGCTAACGGTCTGCTTGGCCAAGTCTCACGCGAGTTGTCTTTCTGCTTGGTCAATTGAGAAGTCACTCTTTGGCCCTCTTGGCTTCCTTGATTGCCTTTTCTCGGTAAGGCCTTGTCGTGGGACCTGCTTCCCACTATGAGTCTCCAGTGACTCAATAGTGTCATATTGGTGGAGCCGAACCTTTTTTGGTTCTGCCACTCCCCACTGCCAGCTTCATTGTTGGAAGCTTCGTAGGCTAATCAGACCAGGTCCCGGCAGATTTCTAACCACTTGCTGAGGTTAAAAAAATTTAACGTGTTCGGGCCAGGCCCTAGTCACATAGCGGTACGCTTGGAGCAGATGGCTTCTTGATCAACAAGAAGCAAGCCCTCCTGACTAAAGGAGGCATTGAACGGGGTGTAATAGGAGATCAAAGAAGTAACCGTTCAACCAAGTATATTAAGAATACTGTCAGTCGAAGTCCGCTGTTTCCACTGTGGGAATCAGCGGTCTTTAAATACAGCATATTGCTTATCTCCAGTATGAGCAATATTTCAAAACATTGTGTTTATCAACTAATAGCACACGAAACAATATAAGTATCAAATGATACTATAAAACCAAACATAAAACAATGTGTATATCAACCGATAGCATACGAAACAATACAAGGATCAAACAATACTGTGAAACTAAAGATAAAATAACCTAGTACTCGTACTAGTTATAGATGCAGTTTGAGTGGGAGTACCCACCCTTGATAGACTACCCTTGCAATCGCAGCGCATCTATCTATTGGTAGGTACCATTGTACTGAGGTTGAGCTGCTTGAGTTCCACGTCTTTGGTCGGGTTCCTCCAGGCTTCCCGAAGGCCTGGTGTCTCGCTGTTTCAATTCTAAAAGGTATTCTCATTAGGAAGCCCCCCGGCATTAGGGCCGCAGCATAGTTGTTTTCAGGGTCTGCTGTGGCAAACCTTATCGCCACCATGGACTGGATCTGTATGAGGTATAGTCACAGTGGCATCAGGCATGCCGCGGTGCTTAGCGCTTTGGTAACGTGTTCGGGCCAGGCCCTAGTCACGTAGCAGTACGATAGGAGCGGATGGCTTCATGATCAACACGAAGCCAGCGCTGCTTGCTAAAGGAGGCTTCAAACGGGGTCTAATAGGAGATCAAAGAAGTAACCATTCAACCAAGTATATTTAAGAATACTGTCGGTCGAAGTCTGCTGTTTCCATCGCGGGAATCAGCGGTCTTTAAATACAGCATATCGCTTATCTCCAGTATGAGCGATATTGCAAAACATTGTGTGTATCAACCAATAGCACACGAAACGATACTGTAAAACCAAACATAAAACAATGTGTGTATCAACCGATAGCACACAAAACAATACAAGTATCAAACGATACTGTAAAACCAAACATGAAACAATGTGTGTATCAAACAATAGTACACGAAACACTACAAGTATCAAACAATACTGTGAAACCAAACATAAAAACCTAGTAACCCGTACTGGTTACAGTTGGTCTCGCTTAGGTGTTGGCCTCACTTAGGTTTTTTAGGAAAAAGGGGGTTGCTTAATTCCGGTTTCTTCCGTTTCCCTGCAACCATCACATTTTTCTGTACTTAGGTAGCATCCGCTACCGAAGCGGGAAATGTCTGACAATGTTTCTCCCCACATTCGTCCCATCGATTCTGTTGTTATTTCCAAGCATTTGTTGTAGATGTGTACGAATGATCAGTGTGTAAGGTATCGTCTAGGGATAATATCACGGTTCACCAATAGTCCCATTCGCTGATAGCGCAGTCTCCAAGGTACTTGCTCATAGTTTGACATCGTAAGGCTGTTGGATGGAGGGTTTTTTCCTTTCGCTATTGCCAGTATTCCGCCTCAGCCAGCCGGCCTAGGTATGCTGCTTCATCCTCCATCACCCAATTTTCCTCTTCACTGCTTTCGAAATCGCTCTCGAAATGGTCTGACCAAAATCCGTCCTGTATCCCTTGGTCCGTATCCGGGCGCAGGTGTTGGATTTCTGGTAGAGTTGGGCTCCATGCTACCGTTACATGGTTTATCGTAGGGGGTAGCTCGTCTTCCGGTTTGTTGTCTTCCCACCATTTATTAACCGCTTCCATTGCAATTTCCAATCCCTCAAGGGGTTCCCAGCTATTTTCTGTCGCCGGGTACCCCACCCATTTCACTAGGAATTGGTCATGGTCATATCGTCTTCTGTGGTCTTGTATGGTTTCCACTTCCCATTCCGGTTTCTCGTTTACCACGATTGGGGGTGGTTTTGCGTGGCTCCTGGCAGGGAAGGAAACATCATCGTTCGGGTGGTAACTTTTCACGGTAGATGCATGGAATGTTGCTTTTCGGTTTCTGTACATTCTGCCATCCATTTCTACCGCGTAATTTTGTGTATGCTCATCGCAACCTATTATCTTGAATGGTCCATGCCAGCGCGGTTGCAATTTCTTGCTATGTCCTGATTCTGTTGCGAATAAGCTTCCATATACCAGTAACAGATTACCCTTTACTATCGGTATATGGTGTCTGCATCGTTTTGCTGCTGTTCTCGTGCTTCTAAATCCTGCCATTTTAATCGCATTGAATGCTGCGTTCCGGATTGCTTGGTGCCTGTTTAGTAATTCGTCGGCAGCCGGTACTGCTGAGTTCTTGAAGTTCGCTAGGGGTAGTAGTGGGTAATTCTTTCCGAAAATGGCCTTATATGGTGACATACCGAGAGTTTCTGACCATCCCGCATTCAGGTATGCTGCTGTCTCTGGTATGCCATCAAACCAATTGTTTTGTCTGGCGTTGACCAGGTTTCGGAGAGCCGTCCTCAATTCTCGAATTTTTCTTTCGCCTTGTCCATTTGTCTCATGATGGCCTGGTTCCGCCTTGATATGTTCAATGACTAACAATCGACACTGTTGTCTCCATACATATGACTCAAATCTTGGGTCTGCGTCACTTACTATAGATGTTGGGTAGCCATGGGGTGTAAATATTTTGTTGCGTAGAAGTTCCCAGGTTGTTATTGCTGTTACTTGCTTTGTTGTAGCTATAAGCCACGTGGATCCTGAAAATCTATCCATCGTAACAGGGATCGTGTCGTATCCCCATGAATTGTGGAAGGGTCCTGCAAAGTCAATGGCTATTGATTCGAAGATTTCCGACGGTAGGGTAATTGTCTGAGCCTTTCCTTCTGGCAATTTTGTAGGCTCCTTATTTACCGGGCATGTGTGGCACTGGGCCACATACGCTCTGAAGTCCTTTCGCATTCCGGGCCAAAATAGATACTCCGTTGGGTACCGTAAGTTTCGTTCAACACTGTGGTGGCCTTTGTTGTGAATTTCACTAATGACATATTCTCTTAACGTTGTATTTCCGTATGTGGGGCCTTTCGGGACATACAGGCAGTCTTCCCTGTATCTGGTTTTTGCGTATAGCATTCCGTTTGCAACCTTGTAACAGGACAAGCCTCCTGTGGAGTCCATATTCTGGTTTACCTTCTTCCAAATTGGTTCTTTCCGGTATGCTGCTACCATGTATGCTCGGAACGTTCCAATCATTTCATTGACTGTTTGTAAGGCTTCGCGTTCGTCTTCTATCTCGTTTCCTCTGGTTGTCTCAGGTAGGTCAACCTCCTCGTTGTCTTCTAAGACATCCTAATGCCCGCGCCGGTATTCCGTCATTGTCGGGGGCATAACTGAGACTACTGTCTCATTGGTAAGGCTTTCTAGCCGTTCCGCTCACCTAATGGGTGGTGGGCTATCAGGTCCTGGCATTAGGAATGCCGCTATTGTCTCGGTCGTAAGGTTTTCTATTGATTCTGGCTCCGGCATCTGGAATGCCGGGGATTCCGGGCTTAGCAGTGCCGGAATTGCATAAGATCTGGGTCTCGGCTGGGAAAGGGTGGACGGTCCTTCTCCCACACTAGTTGGTCTTTTGCCGGTGGTTTGTTGCCATTCCCAGTCATTGATTTCGGAGGACTCCGGAGGGCTCGGGTCGATTTCTGTCCTTGGGGGGCTCGGTCCTTCACTAAGTGGGTAAGGGGTCAAATTCCCCCGTCGTCTCGGATGGTTGTTCGTGAACTTGATTTCGGTTTGATGATGTGGGTAATGATCCACATAACAGTTGGAGTAGTGTACAGCGCTATGTTGGAGTTCTTCTGGTGGCATACTTCGCGGAGTACACTGGTCACCCCAATCGTTTCCTGCAGTAATTGAGCAGGGGTTTTCGGGGAGTACAGGGGCCTCGTTGGGGTACTCAGTATAGGGGAAGGGAGGGGGGGTAGGGGAGAACTCATGCATGGGCTCCATTGTGTTTGATTCTTGCTCGTAGACCGTGTTATCCGAAATGTCATCCGATTCCTGCATCTAATCGTGGACATAGAGTGAATTTAAGTCTGATTCTCCCTCATATATCTGGGAAAGGGCATCAGCTAAATAGTTTGTGCTTCCTGGTGCGTAAACTATTTTTGCGTCGTATTTTCCCAAGGCACTTAGCCATCTCACCTGCTTCGTGCTCGGGTTCTTTGCCGTTTGCAGGTGTGTTAAGGGTTGGTGGTCTGTGACCATCGTGAAGGAGTTTCCCATTAGTCTATTGTGGAACTGATTAAGCGCTTCCACTATTGCTAAGGCCTCTTTATCGGTGGTCCCATAGTTCATTTGAGCGTTGGTGATCTTTCTGCTGTGTAACGCAGCTGGTCATGCCGTCTCATAAGTGGGTCCTTGTCCCACCCATGCTCCAACTCCTAAATCTGAGGTGTCCGTGACTAGCCAAATTGGTTCCTTGCTTCGTAGGTCTATTGGTCGCATGACTTGGTGATCGAGTATTCGCTTTCGGACCATCTCGAATGTGCTCTAGTGGGTTGTTGTCCATACGAATTCGGCATTCCCCGTTAAGTCGGTTAACCGTGCGGTCAGTATTGCATGGTATGGGAGAAACTGGGCCACATAATTCACTATTCCTAGGAATCGTTGCAATTCCTCCTTGTTTTTTGGTGTTTCCCATCCTGCAATAGATGATATTTTCTGGTGGGAGGCATGGATTCCTTTGTTGTCCACTATGTGTCTCAATACTTCCAGCTTATCTGCAAACAGTACTGACTTCTTTTTACTCACAAAGAATTTTGCCTTCCTGAGTCGATCATATACTTGGCGTATGTGTTTCTCATGTTCTTCTGATGTGTCTGAAAATATGAGGATATCATCAATGTATATCTATTCAAAGTGATGTAAATATTCGCTTAGGAGGTCCTCCATTATTCGCATAAACGTTGCTGCTGCATTCATGTCTCCTTGGAGCATTACTTTGCTCACAAATCCTCCGAACGGGGTTTTGAATGAGTTGAATTTAACACTTTCCTTGTCCACCCGTGTTTGGAAATATGTGTCGCTTAGGTCTATCTTACTCCTGAATTTCGCTCGCCCTATTCGGTTAAGGATCTGTTGTTGGTTTGGACTCGATGGACTATCCATGACCGTATTATCGTTTCTTACCTTCAGGTCCACCAGGGGGCGGATCCTTCCATCTGATTTGGGTTGTACAAACATAGGCGCCGCTCCGGGAACCTCCTGTCGTACAATTATTCTACTACGTAATTTGTTGTTTATCCAGTTCATAAGTTTTTCCTTGTAGGCTTCTGGGATTGCGTATGTTGGTTGGTTTCGCAGGTCGGTTGGATCCTTTAGCCGAATGTGGTGGCTAATCTTACGTACTAGGAGTAGCGTTTCAGGGACCTTTTCTGGGAATACATCCTTGTATTCTTCCAACAATGTTGTTGCATTAGTATCTGACACAGTGGCGCGGATTTTCCCGCTTGTTGGTTTACATAGCACCCGTAATCTGTCATCGGGGAATTCCACTGCTGTATCCCCACACCTGATAAGAGCATTATGTCTTTTCAGGAAGGGCATTCCAATTAGGGCGTCGTACTTTGCCAAGTTCCCCACCAAGATCTCCTGATTTGTCCATTTCTTTTTCCCGATTCCTACGGTCAGTCCACATTTCTTGTGGCTTGAGGAGCGGGATCCTTTCATAGCCATAATGACTGTTGTTGGTTGGGGTAGAGGCTCTGTTGGGATGCCATGGGTGGAGATAAAGGTGGCGCTAATTATGTCGCAGCCGATTGTTCCCGTATCAAATAGTACCTTTGCTGGGTGGCCTTCCATATAAATCGTTCCTTCAAGAGCGTCACGGGGTCTGATTGCCAGCGTCGCTTGTGTTCGCAGGCTTTCCCTTTCCACCGAGTTAATTTCCACTTCGTCATATTCGGTTGCTTCCATGCAGTTTGTGCTAGCTTCCCGCTTAGTGGCCTTTCCTTTTCCCTTTTTGGAATAGCAATCCTTTGCGTAGTGCCCCTTTTTCCCCCATTCGAAACACGTGTCTTCCTCGCGTCTTTTCTGCTTCTTATCTTTCTTGTCCTTTGGGTCCTTGCGGTATTGTTTATCCTTTTTCGTGTTATCCCGCGATGGTGATCCTTTGCTATTCTTTTGTTGTGGTATATGGGTTCGGTACACTCCTGTTTCATACAGGATAGCGTCCTTCCGTTCAGCCCGCTTGACTATCTTGTCAAAGGGATCACCATCCTCCTCCATGAGTTCTACCTCCTGGCATAGTCTGGGATGCATTGCTTCATACAATCTTTGTCGCAGCGTATACTGAGATACTGTTCCGGTAGGCAATCGACCATGATACATCAAGAGATCCGTCGCGACCAGGGTTATTCTTTCTGTTTTGCCATTTCATACTTGCTGGATATCCTTGAACCTTTTGTATAGTTCTTCCGTGTTTCGTGAGGATTGGAATCTTTCTCTCATGTACTTTATCATGGTGGTTCCTCGGATTTTTTCCCAACTCTCATAGTGGTTCATTGCTGGGTGGTATGCTTCCTCTGCCTTTCCGGTACAGAAGCTTCCGAAGTACGCTCCGCTTCCTTCCCTGGTTTTGTCCACTCCATGTAGGGTAAGGTATTGCGAAGTTGTTATGACCCACCGGTCACATACTTCAGGTTTTAGGTCGGCCTTTTCGCCCAAGAACGAGGGTGACAGTGGAAGTTTGATTTTAGGTACTGCTGGCCTAGCCACTGGGCCGGGCGGTCCGGTGGATTCACCTTCAGACATATCGTGTTCGGATTCTTCGTCACTCGAGCTGCCGTTTGAGGAGCTTTCTGGAGATTCGCTAGGGTTGTCGTCTGGTGGCTGCCCTACTATCGTGTGATCTGATCCTTCTTCTTCCCTTTCTTCCTTCTTAGGTGTCCCGATAGGTATGCTGTCTTTCTTTGGTGGTTGCGCCGGTCCCTTTCCTTTACTGGGGCTGAGGGGAAAGTGCCCAGGAAGGGTGGTTGCTTTCTTTGCTAATTCGTCCGTTGCCTCGGTAAAGGTCTGCTTGGCCATGTCTCGCGCTAATTGTCGTTCTGCTTCGTCGATCGAAAAATCGCTCTTTGGCCCTATCCATTTCTTAGGTTGTCTTTTCTTGGTAAGGCCTTCTCGTGGGACCTGCTTCCCACTCCAAGTCTCTAATCACTCAATCGTGTTGTTTGGTGGAGCCAAACTTCTCGTGGTTCTGCCGCTCCCCAATGCTAACTTCACTTATTGGACTTTTCATAGGTTGATCAGACCAGGCCCCTGCAGGTTTCTTAACCACTTGCTGAGGTTAAAAAAATGTAAAGTGTTCGGGCCAGGCCCTAGTCACGTAGCGGTACGATAGGAGCAGATGGCTTCGTGATCAACACAAAGCCAGCGCTGCTTACTAAAGGAGGCTTCGAACGGGGTCTAATAGGAGATCAAAGAAGTAACCGCTCAACCAAGTATATTTAAGAATACTGTCTGTTGAAGTCTGCTGTTTCCATCGTGGGAATCAGCGGTCTTTAAATACAGCATATCGCTTATCTCCAGTATGAGCGATATTGCAAAACATTGTGTGTATCAACCAATAGCACACGAAACGATACAAGTATCAAACAATACTGTAAAACCAAACATAGAACAATGTGTGTATCAACTGATAGCACACGAAACAATACAAGTATCAAACAATACTGTGAAACCAAACATAAAACAATTTTTTTATCAATTTATAGCACATGAAACAATACATGTATCAAACGATACTATGAAACCAAACATAAAACAATGTGCATATCAAACGATAGCATACGAAACACTACAAGTATCAAACGATACTGTGAAACCAAACATAAAACCCTCGTAACCCGTACCGGTTACAGCTTTTGTATCGTTGGCATAGAAGCAATTTGTTATCCACCTTTGCACTCTCCTCCAGAAGGTCTCCATCTTGCCCAGATCTGTTGCAGGTGGGTCGAAGACCTCGGCTCCATACAGGAGTGTCGGAAGGATGA
Organism: Tuber magnatum; assembly: GCA_003182015.1. Lineage (NCBI taxonomy): Eukaryota > Fungi > Ascomycota > Pezizomycetes > Pezizales > Tuberaceae > Tuber > Tuber magnatum. The sequence goes on along the minus strand of PYWC01000003.1, from coordinate 3,252,858 downwards.
TGCCTTTTGCCAGTCGTCTGTATGAGTAGGGTGTCAGACCCTTGCCATACCTGGGAGTCTCTGAATCCGATTAAAGGCTGCCTGTGCTAGGGTCAGTCTTTTCTAGTGATGTACTCCAGTCGCGAGTCCCGGCATCCACCAGTATCCCAGCCATCGTAACCCATTCATGGTCAGCTATGCCGTATGTCTGTCTACCTTTATGCTTAGGGGTTCAGGTGTCCTCCTCTGCCTTGGAGTTGTCCAGTATATCATGTCTGTTTTCTCAATCGAGAAGCTGAGGCCTAGCCCTTCGGCTATTTGCTTGACCTCTCTCCCTGCACTCTTTAGAACTATGATGTTTCTTTCGTAGGAGTCATTTGCTACTGTAATTTTGAAATTATTGACATAGGAGAGCATAAAACTTTCTCGTATTGGTATGTCCAGGTGTAACTCCCTTACATATAACATGAAGAGTAGCGGAGATAAGGGTGATCCCTGTGGGATTCCTGTGTTGATTTTGTGTGATGTCCTCGGCCCCTCTGGGAAGCAGACGGTACATTTCCGCTGTGCAATGAATGCATTGATCTTCTTTAGTAAATACTCTGAGCACTTTCCACTATGCATGGCTTCCAGCATCTTCTTGTGGTCCACTTTGTCGAAGCCTCCCTTGACATCGAGGAATAGCGACATAACCTTTTTATCTCCGAATTGGTATTCAGTTACCCTATTATAAAGTGCCATTGCAGTGTCTGCTGTGCTTCTTCCTGTCACGCTTCCCATTTGTTCTAACTTATACCCTCCACCCCAGTTCAGTCTTGCTAGCCTTCGTGCTACTATGCATTCCACCAACTTCGAAAAGGTTTGCATAAGCGCGATAACTCTGAAACTCCTTGGTTGAGTGTAGTCTTTCTTTCCTGGCTTGGGGAGCAGGATGCCCCAACTCTCTTTTAGGATCTCCGTGGGGTTCAGGAGTATGTCAGGCTTTTATTATATAGTAGGAGCAGGGGAATGACTGGGACATGTTAATTTCCTAGAAAAGAGTAATCAATAGATATCTGCCAAGGGATTAACTATCAGTAAGCTAACTACTAGTAAGCCAGAAGGAATGCCCACCATTCAGGCTACGGAGGTCCTTCCCCTTGCAAGTACCGGTACGATAGTGGGGGCCAGAGCGATTCTTGGTGTGAAGAGTCAACCCGGTCCCGAAGAGGGGGAAGAAAAAAAAATTGGCGAATAAATACCCCCACCAACCGCACTGAAAATTCGCGGCCACCCCCTCACTCCATCCACCAATTCCATCCGCCAACTCTAATCACAAAAATGGCCAATCACCCCCCAACAATAGACATCCAAAACCTAACCTACACCTTCGCCGACAACACCATCGGACTGCAAGACATAAACATCAGCCTCCCAGCCGGCTCGCGCACACTTCTAATCGGCGCTAACGGGGCCGGTAAGACGACGCTACTCCGCCTCGCCTCAGGCAAAAAACTCACAACTCGGGGCCGTATACGGATCGGCGGTGTGGACCCGTTCGCGCACGGGCTCGAGGGCGTGACCTACCTCGGTCTGGAATGGGTTCTGAACCCGATCGTGCGGAACGATATATACGTGCACGAGCTCCTGGCGAGCGTGGGCGGGGACGCGTACCCGGAGCGGCGCGATCAGCTGGTGCGCATCCTGGACATCGACGTCGACTGGCGAATGCACCTGGCTTCTGACGGGGAGAGGCGGAGGGTGCAATTAGCGATGGGCCTGCTCAGGCCCTGGTCCATTCTGCTGCTCGATGAGGTCACCGTTGATTTGGATGTGCTTGCGCGCTTCAGGTTTTTGGAGTTCTTGAAGGAGGAGACGGAGACTCGGGGGTGCACTATTGTCTATGCTACGCATATCATGGATGGGATTGCCGGGTGGCCGACAAATTTGGTTAGGATGGCGGGGGGTAAGGTTAAGGTGGTTGGCACCGTGGCTTCGTTTCTGGAGGAAGCTGGGAGGAAGGGGACTAGTGCGGGGCGCGGTAGCGGGGGTATTACCGGTATGCAGAATTCGGCATTATTGGACCTGGCGCTTGGCTGGTTGGTGGAGGATTTGGAGGAAAGGGGACCCAGGGATAGGAAGAAGAGTGGCCAGGTGACGTACAATAATGTTGAGAAGGAGCCCTATTAATCTGTGGGGCATTCACGGGAGGGGTGGCACTAGGAGCTTTCCTCAACTGGGCTCTATGCTCGAGCAGATGGGATTCGATTAGATTTCTCGGCGGTTTCTCAGACTTTCCCGCATTCTTCAGGCGCGCCCGGGGGGTATGCATTACACATGGTTGGTGCAATACGGTAGGTAAGCATGGCGTAACGGCGGCCCAACAACACCTTTGTTTGTTCGTGTTATTGCTACTTCCCCCATAAAGTTCGCTATATATCTATGATTTTAGGCAATGGGGATACTGTACACCCGCACGGAAAAATCTTCGCTGCTGACCGCCATCTCCCTCTTTCCCACCTGGCCTTTTGTTGGTCGCCAGGTGATCCGCGTAACAGACTTATCGGGTGTAATTCTTTATCTCCCATAGTCGCAATTAGTCGCTCGTATTCATTTCTTTGCGGATTGGAGACTGGGCATACCTATCATCCAGCTTGATGAGCAACTCCAGATTCGCCCAATCACCCACTTTCACATGATAGACATACAATCCACCATCCTCTAGACCTATCGCAAGCCAGCATTTCCCCTCTATTACCTCGCCCAAGAAGTCCAGCGCTGTAATTGGTGCCCCGAATTTTAGTGCTGCTCTGCTCACCCATCCCCCATCCTCCTTCTGCCATAATTTGACGGACTTGTCTCTGCTCGCGGTCGCAAACACATCCTCAACGGGAGCCCACTTTCCATCCCATATGATCCTAGTATGGCCCTTTTCCCTCATCTCCAGTACTTCCCATCCCACCCCCCGCTTCTCAAACACGGTCCACGCACGATCCCTGCCCACGCTCAACAGTCGGTTCCCATCAGGGCTGAATGCCATTCCATGAACTGTGAGAGAATGCGATTTCAGAGGAGGTTTTATTTCTTGCCAGGTTTCCGTTTCGAAAAGCCTTATAACTGCGTGATCTATGGCGCTGGCTTTACATGCCGTTGCAATGAGCTTTCCATCGGGAGAGCACGATACCGCTGATATCTCGTATCCGTGGCCGTAAAGTTTTTCTCTCTCGGGCCAGAGTGTGTGTCTAGCGAGGTGATCCTCAAGGGGTGGGTGATTAAGGTTCTCTATAATTGATATTGCGGATTGGGCGGGCTCCTGTTGCTCTTTATTTTCATCATTTCCTTCCTCCGGGGCACTCCCATTGGGTAATGGAAGGACTGTTGAGCCATCGACTGCTTTATTAGATAGTCCTAGTACTGGGACGTTGGCTGCGTCTGGCATTGACTCCTAATAAACCACCAACAATCGTTAGAAACTGCCAATTTATGTAGAACACAACCTACTTTTGATAGCTCTTTTATGCCACACAGACTCTCAAGTAGCTCGGCAATAGTTCTCGGCTCCTCGAAGACTCTTAGTAGTTTCTCATCCGCACCAGAAACAAACCTGTTCCCCCCCAGGCTAGCTATACAATTGATATCATACCCATGGATCTGCGGCCTCGAAAACTCATGCCAAGAACTCACGCCTTCATTCTTCCTGATCCATTCCGCAAAGAGCCTCGTAGTCTGGTCCAGCCCAGTCGATAGCAGATATCCACCCGTCCTTTCCCACGAGCATCCCATTGCCTCCTTCACATGCCCTCCTATACCCACACTCTGAACCCATCGACCCTCCTGGGAGTTGTGTTTCCAAAGCCTCCAGGACCCAGTTTTACCTAGTGTCACGACTGCCTTCCCGTCCGGGCCCCATAATCCCATCCACAGACCGCCGGCAGAACCAGTTGCAGTAGAGGCCCCCTTATAATCAGATATCTCTCCCAACCGGGACGTGGTGAGCCAGATTCCTGAGGACTCTTCGGGTGCCCAGATGGAGAGTGAGTTATCGGCAGATGTTGACAGTAATCTCAAACCTGACCCATCCATTGTCTGGGGCCTCCATACTGCAGTGTATATCCAGTCTTCATGGCCCATGAGCAATGCCTCAAAAGTGACGGACCACACCTTATCACCCTCGGCTCGAAGTTTGTAAGCTTTATTAGACAGACGGTTGCTAAGACCGAAAGTTTTGCCCTCTCCTTCTGCCGCTGCTGGCGGTAGCTCTTCTCCAGGGTGTATACGCCATAATCGGATATATTTGTCCTGAGATGCGGAGGCCAATATCAAATCGGATCCCGGATTAGAGCAGTCCTCAGAAGCAAATGCAAGAGATCGAATCCAATTTTCATGGCCGGACAGAGTAGCTTGGCAGGAAAACTGAGATGGAGGAGAGGGGGACAGATATATCGAGACCGATGATGCAGATCCCGATACTGCCAGTATAAGAGCTGGGGGACCCGATGAAGGTGAAGAGGGAAGGACCGATAATGCTAATGCCAAGGGATAAAACTTAGGTGCGGTAGAGAATGTTTGAAGAAGTTTCACATCTAATCCTCCTTGAGGAAAAATTGAAAGACTGAACACGGCAACTACCCCATCTACCGAAGCCGATGCAAACACTGAAGGAAGCCGAGAACATGTCGCAATAGCGCTTACGGAAGCCTTGTGAACCCCCTCAACAAGAGAGCAAAGACTAAATGAATCCGAACTCCCAAGGCGTCGCCAGACACGGAGTGACTGATCAACTGATCCAGAAATAATGATGTCCTTCGCCGAACTTTGGCCGGGTAGAAATCGAACGACATTCACGCGATCGGTATGCCCTTTGAGGGTGGAAAAAACTCCACGATACTCGGGGTCCTGGCAGTTTAAACAGAATAAGTCGTGTAATCAAACGAGAGCAAGACTTGATTCCACACCAACCAATGGATTCCACAACGATATGCATCTTCCAGCACCGAAAGCGAGAAGCCCAGAAGATGACCAATCCGCGGCCGCTGGGTTTCGATTCCCCCCAATGGAAATATATGAGCAGCTAGCCCCCGTCATGACACTCAATTATTTGCGGACGGATGTTTCTATAAGGGCCGGGTCGTGTAACAGAGATGGAAAAAAAGTTTGGTGCCATCCGCGGGGTGGATGTTGCGGTTCTCGGTGGAGCTGTTGCACTGTCAGCCGCATCGTGTAACATCGCTTCCGATGGCCAATCTTTACACATCAGCCACAAGGGCTCGTTTCAAAAAAGAAATTTGAAAGTAAAAATAGAGGCAATCAGAGCCTCCCGTCCTTTCAGCCCCTTTATCTCACCCTCCCCTCAGATCTTCAACTTCATCACAGAACGAACTGCTTTGGAACCACGCTATCTCAAACCGTTATTCCCTGCGCAAAGATATCAACATATAATAAACCCAAAGTTAAAAACTTTACCCCTGTTGACACTCCCTGTTATTCCATCAATCTCTCGACTCTCCCCAGTCCTCCCATCGGTTTCAGTGCCTTTAACCGGTAATAACTTGGTATCCTCTTTTGTGTCTCTAATCTCACCGATTTGATTTTCCTTTCCCTTTCCCCCCCCCTTAGTAAGAATATCCTTCAACTTCCCCTATCTCCCTACCACCCGCCATCTTCCCCTTGCTGAGCCCATCTCCTCGTGTTTTTCCATCAAAATATATACCCGCTGCTCCCCTTACCTTTCCATCTGTTCCTTGCAGCAACATTCTCAACTCACCCAGTCATTCTTTAGCACTTCTTCCATCCCGTTATTTCCATTTGAGACCTTGGTCTACTGTCCCTACCAGCTTCAGCCGCTACTTACGACAACCATCCCCAACAACAGTAACGAGGTCGTTCTAGCCACCTGAGTTACAAAGCATTTACAGTGATGGCCGAAAAAGAGAAGCAAGAAGCTTTCCGCGTCGATATTCCTAGCAATGAGAAGGGATTTGCTCCTCCCTCGCCACGTGGACCTCCCGCGGCCTCGGTAGTGAGCAATCCGTTGCTTCCAATTCTCAGTTACTGCGGAGCCAGTATCCTCATGACCGTGACGAATAAATATGTGTTGTCGGGATACGACTTTAATTTGAACTTCTTCTTGTGTATGGTGCAGGTAAGCATTTCCCTAATCTTTCACTCGTGTATTCCGCAGGCCGGGCATACCAACCACTAACCAATGTAACTTAGAGTATCGTTTGTGTGGTTGCCATCGCCATTGGCAAATCCATGGGTTATATCAAGTATCGAGACTTCAGCATGGACGAAGCCCGAAAATGTATGTATTTTTTTTTATATTCCGTATCCCTCTGAAGCTAGTATGCTAGTGCAAACGCATCGTGTAACAATTACTTTGCAGGGTTTCCCATATCCGTTCTTCTAATTCTTATGATTTACACTTCCTCCAAGGCTCTCCAATTCTTATCAATACCGGTCTATACCATATTTAAGAACTTGACTATTATCCTGATTGCCTATGGTGAGGTTCTATGGTTCGGTGGCTCCGTAACTGGAATGGCGCTCTTTTCGTTTGGCTTGATGGTTCTCTCTTCTATTGTTGCGGCGTGGGCAGATATCAGGGCTGCCATCGACAACTATGGCCATAGCTCCACTGAGACCGCCGCCGCTTTGAGCACACTAAATGCCGGATATATCTGGATGTTGATCAATTGCTTGAGCTCTGCAAGCTATGTCTTGGGAATGAGGAAGAGAATAAAGTTGACTAACTTCAAAGATTTCGACAGTGTGTCTCTCTTCGTCCAATTATATGTGTGCATCGCTGATGTTTCCTTATAGCTATGTTCTACAATAACCTTCTTTCCATCCCTGTTCTTTTCGTTAGCTCTCTCCTCTTTGAGGACTGGTCTTCTACCAACATCAACCTGAACTTCCCTGAGGAGCGTCGTAATAACATATTACTTGCTATGATCTTCTCTGGGCTCTCCTCCATTTTCATCTCATATACTTCTGCATGGTGTGTTCGGACCACTTCATCTACCACCTATTCCATGGTCGGTGCTCTTAACAAGCTCCCACTTGCTATTTCTGGATTGATCTTTTTCGATGCTCCTGTTACTTTCTTCTCTGTCACGGTAAGTTGTTTCCACCATCTCCGATAGGCTACTCCCTAACAAGTACACCCTAGGCTATTGCCATTGGTTTCTTCTCCGGAGTCGTTTACGCTCTCGCGAAGGTTAAGCAATCGCAGTCAAAGACTGGAGTTCTCCCGACGTCCAACCCTACTATGAGCGCCAGCTCTCAGAGCATGAGAGATGGGTTTGGTCAAAAGTCGTAAATATGATTCGGTTTTGACGGAGGCGCATAGAGCACACATGGTTCGAGTCAACAAGAAAAGGGAAATAGAGTCGGATAAAAGTGGTGTTTGTTTCCTGATCATTGTCTTGTGGATTTGATATGGACCAAGATGACATTTGGGAGGGGTGTTGCGTTTTGTTCTTTTTAAATTACCAGGCGGTTCTTCCACATATTCCCCGGCGCAAAAAAAGAAAGAAGGTTGAGTTCTTGAAACACATTTCTCTCGCACTATCTTCCTTCTCTCTAGTTTTATCTCCTGTACCAGTCACATTGTCTTTCTAGGAGGATGTTTTATTTCATTTCATGTGCATTCTTGTTGGAGAGTATCAGCGTTTTTACTTAGACTTTTTCCCTTTCTTTCGCTCGGATCGGATCAGCAGTGGTGGAGTCAATATGCAGTAGGATAATCGGGGCCAAAGAAAAAAAATACTGAATTAGCACAATCGTACAATAATAATACAAGTACAGTCGCACTCTGCTATATTGGACCTCCTTGTGGTGGAACAACCGCTATTCTGAAGGAATCACTTGGGAACCCAAACACCCTATACAAATCCCCTCGCTATAACAAATATACCGGTATATTGGGGAACACGAAAAAGAACCTTTGGGTCTTAGCCCCCCTGTCCCCATACGAACCCAGCCTGTTATGATTAGAAGCGCTCTCCATTCTGGGGGGAAAATTGGTATGGCGCAATATATTAAACTGAACTTTTGAGTACGGTGTATTGTGTCCTAAGACCTCCATCATCATCATCACCATCACCATCATCATCATAACCCACCACACCGTCCCCGAGTAGGAGGTGTGGTCCGACTCCCGACTCTTCCTACGATAGACCATTTCTCCAGATTTGATGGCAACACACCACTGATGGCATTATAGCCCCGGACCCAAATCCAGTAAATCCAGAGCCCAGAGACACTTTCAGGAGGAAACTCTTTTCCTTCCAATTCTTTCAGTATGATACCGGTACACGAATAAAGTACCCATCTTGTGCCAATCATGACAAAGCACTCGAAAAACACCGCAACCCCCCTCTCTCTCTCAAATACCCATGACGTTTGGATTACTTACTCGTGCCGCGCTACTGGAACCACCCCCCAAATATCATAACGAAGGGAAAAAGAAAAAGAAAAACCTGGACCCTCGGCGTTGGTTATAACGATGCGATCGTAGTATATCCGCATACGCTGGCAGCCTACCGGTGCAAAGTATGATACCGCGCAAGTTGTTGGAAGTACTATACAGTACGTACCGTGCCGTTGGAGTCGTAGTAATCGGGAACCTCGCCAAGATACAGGAGATTGGAGTTGCCTCTCGTAGTACTGGTAGGATTCTTCCCTTTTATTCATTCGTTCCTATCAACCTGGTTGAAAGGTGAAAGGTAGATCTTGTCGTTGGTTTTCGAAGGAGGGGGAAATTCCGGGTAATTCTCGATTATTATAATTCTTCACGGTTCTGTGCGGAACGGTACAGTGCGGTGCCGGTATTGGTAAACCTTTTGGGCGGTTTGTGTTGTGCAACGTACGTACAGTATGTCCTCGTGGAGTATACACGTGATACTGCTTTGTCAGTGCCGTGCTGGTTCGGTGCTTGTAAGGGGGTTTCATGTACCGGTATGGTACAATGTTTAATCGTGAGGGGAGGTTTTTTTTGGGGGGGGGGGGGTGGTACCATTGGGTGAGGGTGCAGTGCGAGTATCATGCTAGGGAGTTTACTGAGTGGTTAGGTTAATTGGGTGGTGAGTTAATGGTCGTTGATGTTGTGGATAGGTATGATACATGGTAGGGAGGGGGGGTAGTACTTGAAGAGTGACTTCTAGATTGCGAATCTGTGTAGAAGTGGTGTCTGTTTGGAAGAAACTTACAAGATGCCATGCGCTAGTTATGGTCGAGACGATGGGGAAGTTTGTTTCTGGCGATCGGAAGGGGTATTGGTAGCCGTAGGGTGTTCTGAATGTTATTGATCTCCTGTTTTCGGGCTACAGAAGTACAAGTACTAGTACTCTGCGAGTGCGGTGCTTGCGGGGAGGGATCCGCCGGGGAACCCCCCCTTTCTGAGCATAATCTCACCCCCAACCTCCGCATCCATACCCGTCGCTGTGACATCGCTGAGCTCATAACCCCATGTTCTATGGTAGAACCCCACCGGTGGAAAATCCAAAAACACTCCAATCCGGTAAGATTGGGATGGAGATGGAAGAAAAAAATAACATCGAGTAGCAAAACTTCTATTGCCATAGCCGTCATGGCCTTCGCTCCGCTTCATACCACCATCATAACTATCCTACAAAGGGTTCCTTCCCCCCCTCCTCCTCTTGCTCTCCCTCCCCCCACCACAGCAGCATAAAGATATCAAACCCGGTCCAATCCAATCCAGTCCAATAAAAGAACCCCTCCTCTAGTCCCAACGCTCATTTGACTTTCTTCCCCTCCTCCTTCTCCTTCCCCCCGCCAGCATCCCCATCAACCATCTGAACCTGCACCCCACCAGCAGGCAAATATGTCAACGGGTTCCTCTTGTAAATACCCCACGGCGGGACCACGGCCAGGAACGCGATTACCGTGCCGCTAAGCCCGATGTAAACAGTGTATCTGAGGTCCGAGAGGAGGTAGCCGACTACGAAAGCCAGTACCTGAAGCGAGAGAGAGAGATGACTGTGAGCTGTTTGTGTTTATTTGTTGTAAAGAGGGGGGGCAATAATTACGCCTGAGAGAACGAGGATTACGGTCGTTAGGGTTTCAGCGAGACGCTGGCCTTCGAAGTCCTAGTTTTTGATTCCTTCAGGTTAGTTAATGGCGGAGAGGAAAGGTGCGTGGAGGGGGGTGTGGCGGGGCAACATACGATGAAGCCGTCGATTATGTTTTGGATTTGGTCCATGGTTTTTTTATTCTTGCTTTTTCGTCTGTTTTTTTCTTTCCGCGGGTTCTAGGAGGGGTGAAGGAGGAGAGTTTCGCTTTCCTCGTTTCTCCCTTTTTTTCTCGTTATCACCGGAGGAAAGTTAATGGCGGAGAGGAAAGGTGCGTGGAGGGGGGTGTGGCGGGGCAACATACGATGAAGCCGTCGATTATGTTTTGGATTTGGTCCATGGTTTTTTTATTCTTGCTTTTTCGTCTGTTTTTTCTTTCCGCGGGTTCTAGGAGGGGTGAAGGAGGAGAGTTTCGCTTTCCTCGTTTCTCCCTTTTTTCTCGTTATCACCGGAGGAAAGAGGTACCCGGTGGTGGTGGTGGTGGTGGTTGCGTTGGGCCTGACGGAGCTTGGATACAGGTGAGGTTGGATGTAAGCTCACTCCGACGAACTGGCCTTTCTTGGGTCATGGGCGGAACTTGCCGGTGGGTTAGGGTTGAGCTTAGTCGGAAAAAACTGCTCGTAGAGTACCCTATTCACAAAGTATCACTCGGATGTGTGTAGGGTCCGAACGGTAAGTTTACGGTATGTTACCACTGGATACGATACGGTATGGTACGGTAACATACAGTAAACTTACCAGGTGCCGTTAACCGGTCATCATAAAAAAGACCCAGGATCATCGAAAAGACTTAGAATTGCCAAAAAGGCCTATCACAACCACTAGGATTACCTCATCTCACACTCTTTGGTTAAAGGTACCGTTCTCCGGTATTTTATCTTCTCAGCGTAATTTACCGTAATTTACCGTATGGTATTATCAATTGGTAAGGTACGTTAATATATGATACCGTATTTTTCGAACGCTGGATGTGTGTTCGACCAATAATTTACATCACGTGATCGATTCCACGCCAACCTTAAGAACAGAGAGTCGTCTTAAATGTCCAAAACACCGTGAGCTGGCCAGTGATGTGAAGTCAGCAGGGGCCACTCTGTGTATCGGGCGACCGCTAATAACCCATCTAGCTCACACCCTCACACCCTTTTAACGAACTGAAGTTCTCGAGCTGGGTAGGCAATTCCCAGTATTACATAGCCGGAGAAGGAGATTTGTCTGGCGAGGCGTGACCAAACATCAACCATACCGAGCGGCTTACAAATACGCACCATGTTACTCGGGGGCCATCAACTAGAGTGAACAGAGCAAAAGTATGAAAAGCAGAGCGTATCCCACAGCCTACTACGCCTGACTCTCCGCTGCACTACCACACCTGGCAATGCAATTGTGCTTGTAGGAACCCCTTGGCCAGGAGTGGATTGTAGAGGAATTGATAGGTTCACAGCCTACATGTCCCGGGCAATCTTTACCTTGACTACATCCATCCCTTCATAATTTCTAGCTCGTTCATGCACTACTTGCAAAGTACCGTAAAAACTCGAATAATTGTCACTCATGCTAAGCAGTCCAATTAAGGTATGTCTCGTCAAGATATATTGCACAATATCATTTCATGATACTAACTTTCTTCATAGAATACATCAAAATCATCCTCTACCTCATTGAGCTCAACCTCATTCTCTGGAATACAATCTGTAGTATTACAAATCCCTCCACTTTCCCAATTCCTTAACCCCTCTACCAGATAGATTTTATCAAGACCCTTTACTGACGTTTCATGATCACAGGCACTATCAATAGGTAGTGACTAACCTAGTACCTGGAAACTCTTTTGTACAACCTCTTGTTGTTGAGTTGAGAAGTGCTCCCAGTCTTCACCTATAGTCCATGTTGTAAGTATCTGTCTCCTTCCTATCATGCTACCTGTTAGTTTCCCTCCAGCTAACAATAGTTTCTTCTCATCTTCCTCTACTCTATCTAGTTTTTCCTCTAGGACTTCCTAGTTTAGGTCAGTATTTTTTATTTTCTGCAGGAATGTGAGATTTACTTTTAAGATATCTTTGAATAGTCTATTGATAGAAACATCAAGAGGTTGTATAAGAGATGTACAACTGCCAGGAATAATACTAACAGTTATATCATTAGCACGAAAGATATCGAGAACCTTATCTGCCCTGTAAGTGCCAAAAAGATCTAGAGTAAGAATGGTTACCTGATTGTCTAATACAGGAACAAATTGTTCATCTAACTACGTAACAATGTTAGATGAGTTTGCATATCCTTTTGCATTAAACTTCACTACAACCTGCAGATTATAGGATTTCTGTTCGATAACTACTCTCTCTCCTATTCCTTTCCTGCAAAAAAAAAAGTCAATGGTTTTACTCGTGCGATACTATCTGTGAAGACTGTGAGCTGAATGGTTATCTGGTGCTCATCCTAGCCCGATTGTGAACTCTGAACCCAAATGGTTTTTGCTCCTTTTTTACTATAAGTTCTCCTTTCTAAATATTCAAATAGCAATAGTGTCTGATCCATGTTGGTAATATCTGATAGCTTGTATTGGCTTACAGCAGCATGTTTATCCCTCAATCCCAAATCATTATCCCATTGGAGTTGTGAACTTCTTCGGTTGTATTTCAACCATTCCAGAATAGTACTAATAAAGTCACTAGGAAGGGTACTTGCTTTATTCGCTACAAAGTGTAAATTAATCTGGTACCAACTTAGAAACCGTTAGAACTATCTATTTGAGAACAGGAAACTGGTAAGTTGACTCTCGGGATAGTGCTTGATAAATAACACTTTGCTGACTTGTAACCGGTATGGGTACTAGGTTAGTTTATGTTGGGTTTCACAAGTATTGCTTGCTACTTGTATTGTTTCGTGTGCTATCAGTTGATACACACAATGTATTATGTTTGGTTTCACAAGTATCGCTTGATACATGTATTGTTTCGTGTGCTATTGGTTGATATACACAACATTTTAGAATATTACTCATACTGGAGGTAAGCGATATGCTGTATTGAAAGACTGCTGATTTCCACAATAGAAACAGCAGACTTCAACAAACAGTATGCTTAATATACTTGGTTGAACGGTTACCTTTTGATCTCCTATTACACGCCATTTGAAGACTCCTTTAGTAACCAGCGCTCACATCTTGTTGATCAAGAAGCCATCCACTCCTATCATACTGCTATGCGACTAGGGCTCGGCCCGAACACGTTATATTTTTTTAAGCTCAGCAAGTTCTTAGAAACCTGCCTGGACCTGGTCTGATCAACCTACCAAGCGTCCAACCAAAGCTAGCAGTAGGGAGCGGCAGAACCGGGAAAGGTTCGGCTGTGCCAACACGACACCATTAAGTCACTAGAGACTCAAAGTGGGAAGCAGGTCCCACAAGATAACCTTACCAAAAGAAGGCAACTGAAGAAACCAAAAGGGCCAAGAATTGACTTCTCAATTGACGAAGCAGAGAGACAACTAGCTCGAGATTTGGCGAAACAGACCTTTAGTGAATCAAGCGACGAGTTAGCAAAGACAGCAACCAGCCTTTGGGGGCTTGTTGCTCACAGCTCCAGTAAAGGGAAGGCATCGGCACAACTACCAAAGAAAGACAGCCTGCCTGTCCACACTCCAAGGAAGGAAGACGACAACAAAGAGGAATTGGATCACGCGGTAGTGACGGAACGTCTGAATGAAGACCCCCATGACTCTTCAGAAAGCTCGTCAATGACAGTTCCAGCAACAAAGAGTCCAAACATGATATGTCCAAACAAGAATCTGCGGTGCTGCCTGGCCCAGAGGCTGAGTGAACAGGACCCAAGGTCAAGCTCCCACTGCCGCCCACGTTCTCGGGTGAAAAGGAAGACCTAAAATCTGAAGCATTTGATCGATGTGTAACGACCACTTCCCAATACCTCGCCCTGTACAACGTGGATAAGACAAAGGAAGGAAGTGGAGCATACTTCAGAAGTTCCTGTAAGAGAAAGGATAAGAAAGATAAAAAGCAGAAACAATGCAATGAAGGCACATATTTTGAATGCAGGAAAAAGCGGCACTATGCAAAGGACTGCTATGCTAAAACAGGAAAAGGAAAAACAACTAAGTGAGATGTGAGCACAAACTATATGGAAGCAACCAAATATGACGAAGTGGGAATTAACTCAGTGGAAATGGAGGGCCTCCGAATGCAACCCACGCTGATAGTTAGGTCCCATGACGTGCTAGAAGGAACAATCCATATAGAGTGCCATCCAGCAAAGGTACTATGCGACACAGGAACAACTGGTTGTGACATTACAGGCACTACCTTTATCTCTACCCACAGCATACCCATGGGACCCCTACCTCAACCAACAACAGTCAACATAGCAATGAAAGATTTCTGCTCTTCAAGCTACAAGAAATGTGGGCTGACCATAGGAATTGGGAAAAAGAAATAGACAAGTCAGGAGATGTTGGTAAGAAACCTAGGAAAATTCGACGCCCTGATTGGAATGCCCTTCCTAAAGAGATACATTGTTCTTATCAGATGTGGCGACACGGTAGAAGAGTTCCCCGATAACAAATTGCACATGCTCTGCAAACCAACAAGCAGGGAGTTCCGAGCCGATGTTTCAAACGCAACCTCAGCAACACTGTTGTAGGAATACAAGGATGTATTCCGGGACAAAGTCTCTGAAATGCTGGCTCCTGTATGAAAAATCAACGATCACATTTGACTAAAGGATCCAATGGATCTAAAAAACCAACTAACATACTCAATTCCAGAAGCATACAAGGAGAAACTCATGAACTGGATAAACGAGAAATTACAAGCTGGAGTAATCGTACGACAGGAGGTTTCTGGAGCGGCACCTATATTTGTACAACCCAAGTCAGACAGAAGGATCCACCCCCTGGTAGGCTTGAAAATTCGAAACAATAATACGATCATGGATAGTCCGTCGATCCCCAACCAACAGCAGATCCTTAGCCGTATTGGACGAGCAAAATTCAGGAGTAAGATTGACCTAAGTGACGCAGGCTTCTAAACATGAGTGGACAAGGACAGCATTAAGTTCAACTCATTCCAAACCCTGTTTGGAGGATTTATTAGTAAGGTAATACAACAAGTAGACATGAATGCACCTGCAACCTTTATGGGAATAATGGAAAACCTCCTAAGTGAATTCCTACACCATTTTGTTTGGGTATACATTGATGATATTCTCATATTCTTGTACACACTAGAGGAACATGAAATACACATATGCCAAGTATGTGACTGACTCAGAAAGGCAAAATTCTATGCAAGCACAAAGAAGTCAGTACTGTTTACAGATAAACTGGAAGTACTAGGACACATGGTAGATAACGAAGGAATCCATGCATCTTCTTAAAAAATATCATCCATTGTAGGTTGGAAGACACCTCAAAACAAGAAAGAATTGCAATGCTTTCTAGAAATAGTAAACTATGTGGCCCAGTTCCTCCCATACCATGCTACCCTAACAGCATCATTAACCGATTTGACAGGGAATGCCGAATTCGTATGGACCCCCACCCATCAGACTGCGTTCGCGATAGTAAAAAAGCAAATTGTCGATCACCTAGTCATGTGGCCAATAGACATACGAAGCGAGGAACCCATTTGGCTAGTCATGGGTGCCTCAGATTTGGGAATAGGGGCATGGAAAGGACTGGGACCCATTTATGAGATGGCTTGACCAGCCGTGTTATATAGCAGAAAATTCACCAATGCACAGGCAAATTATGGAACCACCGATAAAGAAGCCTTAGCGATAGTGGAGGCACTTAACTGGTTCCACAATGTACTAAGGGGAAATACCTTCATAATAGTAATGGACCACCAACCCTAGACACATCTATGAACTGCAAAGAACCCATGCAGAAAGCAAGTTAGATGGCTCAGTGCCTTGGGAAAGTACGATGCGAAGATAGTCTATGCACCAGGAAGTACAAACTATTTAGCTAATGCCCTTCTCCGGGTATACAAGGGAGGATCAGACTTAAACCCACTCTATGTCCACAACTATACAAAGGAATCAGATGACATCTTAGATAACATGGTCTATAAGTAAGAATCAAATACAATGGAGCCTGAGCAAGATATCTCCCCTACCTTCCCTCCTTACTCATACACTGTGTACCCTAAAGAGGCCCCTGAACCCTCTGGCAGCTCCTGCTCAATCACTGCAGGAAACCATTGTGGTGACGAGTGCACCTTGTGCCGCACACCACCTGAGGAACTTCAACATAGCAAGCTGCACTATTCGCACGGTTATGTGGACCATTGCCCATATCACCAAACCAAGATTAAATTCACAAACAACCACCTCAGACAGTAGAAAAACCCGACCCCTCGCCCTCCTAGTGAAGGTCCAAGTCCCCCAGGAACAGAAATTGACCCAAACCCTCTGGAGTCCCCCGTGATCGATGACTGGGAAGGGCAGCAAACAAGTGGTGGAAGACCAGATAGCGTTGGGAAAGGGCTGTCCATACTTGTTCAGCCAATGCCCAGGCCCTATGCAATTCCGGCAATTCTGAACCCTGAAGTCCCGGCATTCCCAATGCCAGAACCGGACAGTCCACCACCTATCAGACATGCGGAACCGCTAGAAAACTTTACCTATGAAACGATAGAGGCATTCCGAATACAAGGATCAGACGACCCACTACCTATCAGACGAGCGGAACCAATAGAGAACCCTAGCTATGAGACAATAGTCTCAGTAATGCCCCCAGCAATGGATGACTATCGGTGTGGGCTGTACGATATCTTAGAAAACAATAAAGAGGATAACCAACCCGTGGTGACCAGAGGAAGCGAGATCGAAGAGGAGCGAGACACCGGACAAAGAGTCAATGACATGATTGGGACATTCCGAGCGCACATGATTGCAGCATGCCGGAAGGAACCAATATAGAGAAAGGTTAATGAAAGCATGAACTCCACAGGAGATTTGTCCTTCTACATAGTCACAAATGGAATTCTATATGCTAAAACTCAGTATGGGGAGGAATGCCTGTATATTCCGAAAGGTCCCGCGTTCAGAAATACAACACTGAGAGAGTACGTTATATCTGAGATCCACAACAAAGGCCATCACAGTGTAGAACCAAACTTGCGGTATGCTACTGAGTACCTATTCTGGCCCGAGATGCGTAAGGATTTCTGAGCATACGTGGCACAATACCACACCTACCAAATGAACAAAGAACCCACAAAGTTACTAGAAGGAAAGGCCCAGATGATTATCCTACCAGTGGAAATTTTCGAATCAATAGCCATTGACTTTGTAGGACCATTCCATAATTTATGGGGATACGACATGATCCTAGTGGCCATAGATAGGTTCTCGGGATTTACCTAGCTCATACCAACAAACAAGGAAGTAACAGCAATAACAACCTGGGAACTACTACGCAACAAAATGTTTACACCCCACAGGTATCCAACGACAATGGTAACTGATGCAGACTCACGATTTGAGTCACATGTATGGAGACAGCAGTGTTAATCGCTTAGGATTGAGCACATCAAAGCAGCATCAGGCTACCATGAGACGAAAGGACAGGTTGAAAGGAAAATTCGAGAATTAAAAACAGCCTTTCGAAATCTAGTCAATGCAAGACAGAAAAATTGGTTGGATGCCATACCGGAAACGGCAGTTTACATAACTGTACGATAGTCAGAAACCCTTGATATGTCACCATATAAAGCTGTTTTTGGAAAAAACTACCTACTACTCCCCCTAGTGAATTTCAAGAACTCTGCAGTACCGGCCACTGATGAATTATTGAACGGACAACAAGCAATCTGGAACACGGCATTTAATGCTATCAAGTTAGCATGATTTAGGGGTACAAGAACGGCAGCAAAACGACGCGGACACTATACCCCAATTGCGATAGGTAAGCAGTTATTGGTCTATAGAAGCCTATTCACAACGGAATCAGGACGAAGCAAGAAATTACAACCACACTGGCAAGGACCGTTTAAGATAATTGAATATGATGAACATATGCAAAATTACACTGTGGAAATAGATGGCAGAATGTACAGAAACTGAGAAGCAATATTCCACACATCCACTGTGAAATGATACCTCCCTAACGACGATACGTCCTTCCTCAGAAGAAGCAATCCAAAACCACCCCCCATCGTAGTTAACAAGAAACCAGAATGAGAAGTAGATGCCATTCAAGACCACAGAAGGAGATATGACCGCGACCAATTTCTAGTGAAATGGGCGGGATACCCAGAAACAGAAAACAGCTGGGAACCCATCGAAGGATTAGGAAATGTGATGGAACTGGTAAACCAAGGGTGGGAGGACAACAAACCAGAGGATAAGCTACCCTCTACAATAAACCATGTAATGGTGGCATGGAGCCCAACCCTACCGGAAATCCAGCACCTCTACCCAGATACAGATGAAGGAATACAAGACGGGTCTTGTGCAGCCCATTTTGAAAGTGATTTCAAAAGCAGCAAAGGCGAGAATCGGGTCATGGAAGACGAAGCGGTATACCTAGCATGGCTAGCCAAAGCCCAGTACTGGGAATAACAAGAAAAGAAACACACCATCTAACAGCTTTATAATGTCAAACTATGAGCAAGTACTGTGGAGACTACGCCATCAGCTAATGGGACTGTTGGTGAACCATGATATTATCCCTAGATGATACCCTACACACTGATTTTTCATACATATTTGCAACAAATGCCTAGAAATAACAACTAAGTCAACAGGATGGATGTGGGGCGAAACATCGTCTGACATATTCCGGTTTGGAAGTGGATGTTACCAGAGTACAGAAAGATGTGAGATGTGCATAGAGACAGAAGAAACTGAGATTTAGTACCACCCACCTTCCGCTTAACACCTAAGCGAGGCCAACACCTAAGCGAGACCAACACCTAAGCAAGGCCAATACCTAAGTGAGGTCAATACCAAGACATAAATACCACCCACCATCCTCAAAAAACTTCTCCAAAGAGAAAAAAAAACCTTACTATCAGAACTACAAACCGAAAGAAAAACCCCTTACAAGATACACTACTATTACAAACTTTTCCCCTTTTACAAAGCTAAGAAATATCGACCTACAAAGAAATAAGTATCAAGGGATGACATATCATAGTCGGAGAACTACTTTACCATGGAACCATTGTACAGGAGGCATACTGGAAGGGTTTTTTCGTCAATTACCGTTACGATTGTGGACAAATGAATATCAAGACGGAGGACTGGGAGGACTGAACGGTCTAGCACTGGGTGGATTTACCATACTACAATAAATAAGGTTGCTTCGTGTGCGAAGCACCCTGCCAGGAGTGTTTGGAGAAATGGCTTGAAGGGGCTGAATGGATGTTGCAGGATAGCGATGACAATGAGGATGGGTCCTATGGGGATTTTCAGGGAAATAGCAGGTTTACCAACTATTAGGATTTCATTAGGTTATTTTATTTATTGAAATTGTTATTTTAATTTGGGAGTGTAACCGGTATGCATACTAGGTTAGTTTATGTTGGGTTTCACAAGTATCGCTTGATACTTGTATTGTTTCGTATGCTATCAGTTGATACACACCACGTTTTATGTTTGGTTTCACAGTATCGCCTGATACATGTATTGTTTCATGTGCTATCGGTTGATATACATAACATTTTGGAATATCACTCATACTGGAGATAAGCGATATGCTGTATTGAAAGACCGCTGATTTCCACGATGGAAACAGCAGACTTCGACAGGCAGTATAATTAATATACATGGTTGAATGGTTACCTTTTGATCTCCTATTACACCTTGTTTGAAGACTCCTTTAGTAAGCAGCACTTGCTTCTTGTTGATCAAGAAGCTATCTGCTCCTATCGTACCGCTACATGACTAGGGCCCGGCCCGAACACGGTACACAACTCAACAAAACCATCCATGTCAGACAATAGTACCGGATTCCCTGCAATTTCAAAACTGATCACAAAGCTTATGCTCTAGCTTCTTACAACTTCTATGATGTCCTCCCCCTATACCTGAGGACTGTCCACTCCTAAGTTCATTGAACTTTCATTCTTGTTCTTCTTTCCTCCAACATTGGAGATTTCTTTTAGAAATCTTAAATCGGTCTGCTGTTTCAGCTGTCATTGGGGTTCAGAATTTGGTTGGACTTATCGGTATGCTAGCTCATCAGCAAAAAAAGTTCTCCCTCATGCATTATCTTATATCTTCCTGTAGTGGTTAATATGGCTTCCTCTTCCTCTACCTCATATACATCACTTAACATTATATTGCGCCAGAACCCCATTGTGCTTCTGCAAGGCTCATTTGCACCTTGTATTGGACCTGTAGCCATCCCGGGTTCTTCTGCCTCCCCGTTGCCCCATTACGTTTTCTGTGTCCGCTGACCCCCCAATATCTTTACATCATTTCCACAATCACAGTTGCGACATTGAAAGGTATCTATCCGGACTAGCATGGCCAGATAAACCTCAACACATTTTCAGTGCCTTGCTTCTACTGATCATTCCCTGTAACCTTGTCTTTCCGTCCTGGCCCTCATCTCCCTAGGGACTCTGTTCACACCCAGCAACTCTCTACACATTCTACTGTTCTTTGTGGTCACTCCCTGCTCTTCATTACTGCACCATGGTTCTGTAGCCTACTTATTTTACGATTTTCGGTATTCTTGCACTATAATCCATCTCTGATGGTCCTTTCTTTACCTTACCAGCCCATTCTCATTTAAACCGTTCTATTTCTGCACGCCTTTCTTCCTTCGTACCCTTGTTCAACTCACTTGTATTTTACTGTAGAGGTTTAAGCCTATTATAAAGATATATTCGGCTACAATCTTTCAATATATTCTATTAAATGTCTCTAAATGAATCCTATTATTTACATACCAATGGCTATTCCCAGCTTCTGCAGATTCTGGAACCAGATGTGCCATTCCCATAATACATTTGATACTTACGACAATTTGTGTTGTTGGTAATCTCTGTCCCATCCCTAATATGATGGTAACTAGTCGAGTAATAGTGCTAATATTCCTGGAATTCTCAATGTAAAGCCTATCTACAAGTACAGGGCAGTCAACTCAGCCTGTAATAATATCGCGAACCTTCAAAACCGATACCAAACGAGCCCAATAGAGTTCTCTAAGTGCTCCATAGATATTTACATTACCAGAATCCACCTATACCCAATCCTTCCTACTGTATCCTGTCGATTTCTAGAGCTGTGTTCCTGTAGAGCGGAGAATGTGCTATGTGATCTCCTTTGAGTCCTGAAAGTCTTCTACCAGAACACGTAATACACGCTAGATTTCAATTGGGAACTTCCGAATAGAGTCTTCGTCGAAAGTGTTATCTCTGGCTGATTTCCAGTGATAATAATCAACCACGAGTCGTGGTAAATCTTTTGACAATGGTTCGAACTGCGCAATTTCATCAACAATTAGGATAAGCCCTGTTGCTCGTCTAATTGCTGATCTGATATGCTGCTTGTAAGCTCTACTCCTACGTTTGTCACATATAGGACGTGCAATGTGGGCATTGATATTCATTTCGTGAATTTTGAAGCTGTTCAGTCGGGCATTAGTCTGTAGTATCTGATAGGCTACATTGTTCTTGTTCAACCGTCTATAGCCCTCCTTGACCATGTTCTTATAACTACTCTCTCCTGACTCAGTTGAATACATTTGAATGTTTCCAAACCGCTGTATATGGTCTCCCAAATAACTTAATATGTGTATCTTAATGAAGTTGAAATCGACATCCTCATCATATATATCTCCCCCTACACCCTCGAGCTCTTGACACTGTTCATCCGCAATGTGCCCTCTTTGAGCCACAGTGACACCTGAAAGTCGATGTTGATTAAGTATATGACTGTTTGCACTCTGTATTCTTGATGTTACCTCTCATACCTTTTGGGCTGTCAACTTATCCTTCCAATAATCTTTAGAGACATCTTGGTGATCGTGGAAGGCTTTGAGGTACTGCACAAGGTATAAAACCGTCTCATCGGTATGACTTTTATATTGTGCCATAAGTGTGAAGTCAACAATTGATCAAACACAAGCCAGCGTCCTGGTAAAGTTCGACGTTTAGAGGCACTGGGACAATGTAGTGCAGCGGCAAAACATGGCAAGAGAACTTTAACCAAATTCCTCATTTCCTTGCTGGTCGATTGCGAAACCCTACTGTATTCTATATTGGGTGGTGAATATCCGGGATAGGCTAGCAGACTCTTCTAAAGGGCATGAAAAGTCTGTAGTCTCTTGTACTTCTTGAGAAATCCAATTACCCACTTCATGAGATACGTTTCGAATATTCCGAGGTAGACGACTTGTATGATATCTGGTTTTGGCAAGCAGGCTTGATCAATATTAGAAATTCCTCAAAAGGCGCTTGGAAGCAATCTAAACCCTGGACTAGGCAAATCTTCACCGGCTTCCCTATCTCTGTTACAATATCTGGTGAAAAGTGTTCGACTTCTTGTGTAATCCCATTTAGCTGGAGAACGTCCCGTATAGACTGCCAACTGATTTGGTGGAGTCTCACAAACCACACCTTGATTCTGCTGAATTCCATACAAAGTAACATTTTTCAAATGATCCACAATCAATGCTGCAAGACGTGAAAAACATTGTTGAACCTTGCCATCGGCACATTCGACCTCAATTCTGGCTTGTGCAATAGTAGTTCATAGATCAAAAATAGCCTCTATAAGCTGACAAAGAATATCATTGTTCACTTCTCATTGTTGCGAATCTTTTGACGCTACCCTGGGCATCTTTGGTGGGACAGGCAAAAGTGCTAATAAGATGGTCGCATGCTTGGATGATTAATTTCTCATTTTTGACAAGATATTGCCAATAGTCAGGTAAACTGGCTAGGCTTTTTGATCTCCTGAGAAGCTTGTAAGAAACATAATATCTGAAGAACAAATAATCAGTACAAGTGTTGCTCCTTCGGGTAAACTATTTTTTTTATATTGTTAGTACAAATATGCCAGTACTTTCTGACAGTCTATTCAGACCTCAGAATGTCCAATTGTGACCTACCTAGGTCTCCCACCACCAATCAGCTATATGCATCTCTGAATACACCCTCCCGGGAGGTATTTCGCTATTCCATTCCTTTATTGGGGCGTGAACCATGTCCTGTACAAAGCATTCTTGACTAAGAAGGAATTTGACACAATCAACGGGATTGTGGTAAAAAAATCTCTGTGTGGACAAAGGAACCTCTGATCGAGATCCGTCCTCAAGGTCCTGTTCCGTGTTAGTTAAATAGCTTATACAAATTGATCTACTTACAAGCTTATCAAATGATACCAAACTCTCTTTACAACTTTTCATTCCCAAGCGCGGTTCTAGCTCATCAACTGCATGTGTAACGTGTTCGGGCCAGGCCCTAGTCACGTAGCGGTACGATAGGAGCAGATGGCTTCGTGATCAATACGAAGCGAGTGCTGCTTGCTAAAGGAGGCTTCGAACGGGGTGTAATAGGAGATCAAAGAAGTAACCATTCAACCAAGTGTATTTAAGAATACTGTCTGTCGAAGTCTGCTGTTTCCATCGCGGGAATCAGCGGTCTTTAAATACATCATATCGCTTATCTCCAGTATGAGCGA